>CM021697.1:197513848-197549915 GCA_011074415.1 Stictonetta naevosa | reverse complement strand
CCCCATCGTCTCCATCCCCATCGTCTCCATCCCCATCGTCTCCATCCTTATCATCTCCATCCCCATCGTCTCCATCCCCATCGTCTCCATCCTCATCGTCTCCATCCCCATCACCTCCATCCTCATCGTCTCCATCCCCATCACCTCCATCCTCATCACCTCCATCCCCATCGTCTCCACCCCCATTCTCTCCATCCCCAACACCTCCATCCCTGCGTTGCTCCACCCAGAAGAGTTCAGAGGACAAAGCCCACTCCCAAGCTCTCAAGCACTGGAGTCACCAGGGCCACCTTTGCGCCCAATGCAGGTGAAACCCCGTGATGATGCCACCAGATCCTCCTACAGGACACCAGACAGCTGAACAAGAAAGAGCTCCATGCAGCAGCAAGTATGGGGCCCTTTCCAGGAGTTGTCCCCAGCCCAGGCCAGGTCTTGGCCCCAATTGTCCACCTAAAAGTCCTATCATCCACCTAACCCTAGTTGTCCCAGCTGCTGAAGGATGCCACGGTCCTTATGTGGTCCCTCAAGGTCCACAGGCCACCACAAGGAGCAGAGAAGAAGGTTGCGAAGGGAGATGCAAACTGTCCCCGTAGCATTGCTTGGCCAGCCCACCTTTTTGGGAGGGAAACTGGGGCAAGAAGCACCTCGGTGCTGGAACCTGCGTCACACCAAAGCACACCTGGCCACAGTGGTGGCTTCCAGCACCAAAGAGGGGCATGATGCCCCAAAGCTGCACTCTGCCCCCAGCCCTAAGGCACGGGGTGGGGTCAGGTAGGTCCCTCAGCACCCCTGCCTCAGTTTCCTCGCTGCAGAAGAGGAGCAGCCGTAAGGCACCAACTGGCCAGCAGATGCCTTCGTGCACAACTCGACCACCTCCAAACCTCCTTGTTCCCAAGGGCTCCAACCCCTACATTGCCCCAAGAGTCACTTCACACATGGAAACCTTTAGGACCGAGCCCATCCTCCCAGCATTTCCCTTGCTGCTCTGTAGGGCACGCGGAGGCTCCTACGGACGCGTGCAGACCTTCTGGGCTCAAACACTAACAAACATGGGGCATTTGTGTTTTTAATGTGGTTTTAAAACCATCAGAAAAACGCTCCTTGGCTTCACCCTGCTGCCCAGCATCCCATTACGCTGATCTGCAGCGGTGGCAAAGGGCTGTAAGGAAATCTCCCCCTGCTCCCTGTGCTGATGTTCTCAGGGAGGCTTCACCCACGCACGAGCACGGCAAAGGGCGCAGAGGACAAGCCCATCCTTGCTGCTCCCCGGTCATTAGGGGATGGTTTTGGCTGCTGGGTGGCCCTAAAGGTTGCCCAAGCAGGTTTTTGGAGTCTCCATCCTTGGAGATGTTCAGGGCTCACCCCGTAGGGGCTCCAGGGAGCAGCAGGGTTCTCAATAGTAACATGGATTTGGGGAATTTGGCTTTTAAAGAGAACCCAGACAATAAGCGACACTTAAAAGATGCCTAAATTGAGCAGAAAATGAGAACAATTAGCCACAACATCGCTAATGCGTTGATGAAGAGGCGCTTACGGCCCAGGGCTGGGTGGCAGAGGAAACAACTCCTCCTGCAGTGAGCTGCAAGGAAGAAAATCGCGCGGGGGAAGCTGGGGGGAAGGAGAAGCCCTGGGGGAGTCCTGAAAGCTGAGGAGCGACAAGGGGAAGGCTGAAGCCTTCAGGTTCCCCCTGAGTCCAACACCTGCACTGCCCCAAGACTTTTTTTTAGGGGGGGGGATGCACAGCCCAGCCTGCCCCGCTGCGATGGTGGTTGCATGGAGGGGTGGGATGCTGAGCATCCAAAGGTTTGGGGAAATAAGCCTAATTACCCTTTGCACCAGTGGAAGAGAGCGGCACAGCAGCTCTCCAGCTCCTGGACGGCTTCCAGCACCGAACAACCTACACCCTTTAAGACGAGCAGACAAAAAACGCCCCGAGTCGAACATCACAGAGGCACAAAAACGGGTAAAAGGACGGCGTGTCGCGCTTGGAAAACCCTTTTCCCTACAAAAGGGTTTAGCCTTAGCAAAAACAGAGAACCCCCAAATCCCTGGCATCTCAGAGGACCGCCAGGAGCTGGATGCATCAGTCCCCAGAGCATCCCTGGCATCCCCAGGGAGAGCCAGGCCTGGACACAGCCTACAGCCCCAAAAATAATCCAAACCTCAGCGTTTGAGCCCTTTCCTTCCCAGAGAGTGGATAAAACCCAGCTGCATTTGAAATCCGCATGGATTTTACTACCTGTTAGATGCACAGCCTGCTCCCTGACCCTCCCCAGGGAAGAAAAGCAGGCTTTCTCCCAGCACCATCCCCACCGTGTAGGCACGGGGAGAAGCGACAGGACCGCGGTGAGGCTTTGCTCCCAGCCAGCCCCAGCAGCCCCGCTCTCTGCCATCGCCACCCCGCTCTCAGCGGCCGTGGGCTCTGCCAAAAGAAAGCTCTGGAAAACACAATCGCAGCAAACCCCCGTGGCAAACGTCCGCGGCAGGGCGGCAGCAGCCGCCCCGCCACTTTTTGTTTCGCATTCCCGACGCATCCAGAAACGCAAGCGGCGAGGAGCTTGGCGCCGCGGATCCCAACAGGGGGTCCCTTCCTCGGGTGAAATCGGGGCACCCGGACCCGAGGAGGGGATTAGAGGGGGAGGGATATGGGGGCATGCTACCCCACGGCGCGTTAAAACATGGCAGCATCCGAAGGCTGCCCCACCCAAGGACGCGCGTCACCCGCATCCCGCCGCGTCCCCGGGATGCTTTGTCTCGGGGATCGGCGCTGGTGGGGTCGCAGCGGGTTTCTGGGCACGGGGAAGGACCAGCAGAGATTTGGGTGTCGGGGTGAAACGGCCCAAAGGTCCCCGTGCTAGCCGAGCTGGTGGCGGGGATTGGGGGGGGGGGGGGGGGCGGGGGGGGGGGGGGGGGCTTTTGGAGGGGGGTGTTTCGGGTCGGGGACATTTGGGGGGGGTAATTCGGGGGGGCAACCCCACCGGGAGCTGTAACCCCCCCCCCCCCCTTGCTCCCCCCCCCCAGATCCTGCACATTCCTCCCCAGCACAGCACCCACCCGTACCCCATCCGCACCCCCAAGATCCGGCCCCGTAAAGCTTTGTAGCCTCATTCCCCCGTCCCACCGGGGGGGCAGGGGTGGCCGCGGGGGGGGTCTCACCTGTAGGACGAGCTGACCCCCGCCGCCACCACCTCCTCCTTGATCTGCCTGTTGAGGGCATCGGCGGCCGCCCTGCCCCTGCCCGCCTCCGCCTGCTGCCCCCCGGGCTCCTCGCCCTTCTGCCGGCCCTTCTCCCTCCCGGCCCCGGCTTTGGGATGCTCTTCCTCGGCTTCGGGGTCTTCCTCCTTCTTCCTCCTCTTCTCCTGAGCCGGCTTCTCCGGGGACGCTCGCTCCGGACCGAGGACCGGCGAGGGTCCCGCTTTGGGGATCCAGGGGTGATCCCCCCTTTTGGGGATGGGCCAAGCGCGGAAATCCTTCTGGTACTGCGTCTCCTTCTCGAAGGGCGCATCCGAAGGCTGGTACTCGCTCTTGGGCTTGCAGCTGGGCTCCGGCCGCTGCACCTTCCAGGGTTTGTAGTCGTGCCGCATCACCGAATCGGCGGGGGGAGAAGCGTGCGGGGCCGGGCCGGGCCGTGCCGAGCCGGGAACCGCTTCCCCACCTCCTCCTCCTCCCGCAGCAGCAGCAGCATCAGCCCCGGGCTGGGTGGCGATGGGGACCGAGGGGCGTTGAGGGGGAGCGGGGACCACGGGCTGGGGCTGCTGCTGCTGCTGCTGGGGGTGCTGGGGATGCTGCTGCTGCTCGGTGGCCTCCGAGTATTTGGTGAAGACCAAGGGCACGGCGATGTCCGCCTTGTCCAGCTGGTTCCAGAAGCGGGCGATGCAGCAGGCGCGGGTGATGCAGGGCCACGCCATGGTGGCCACGGGAGGGAAACCGGGAGAAGGGACCGGGAGAGGGGACGAGGAAGGGGGACGAGGAAAGGGGGACGCGCCCGGGGAGGCGCAGCGCAGGCACCGCGCAGCGCAGCGCAGCGCAACGCGCCCCGCCCGAGGGGAGGGGATGGGGGGGGGGGGAGGGGGAGGGGTCTGTTTGGGGAGGGGGAGGGGCTTGGGGAGAGGGAGGGGTGCACCTGCACGCGTGCAACTTGAGGGGGCGCGTGCACGGCCGGGTGTGCAAGGGGGAAGGCGTGCACGGGGGGAGAGGGGGTGTAAGGGTGTGCAGGGGGATGGGCGGGTGTGTGCGCGTGTAAATGCATGTGTGTGTGCACGGGAACACGCGTGTGCATGCATGAACACACGTGCACACACATGCAACACATGCACGCACACTAACACATGTGCATGCATGCACCACATGCACACACATGCACACACGTGCACACATGTGCACAGGTGAACACGTGCACCCGCACACACAGGCACATACATGCATGTGTGCACACACGTGAACACAAGTGCACACACATGCACCACATACACACATGAATATGTGCATACATCTGCACACACATGGACAAACACACAAATGCATGCACACACATCCATACACATGCATGCACACTCACACATGCACAAATACCTGCACATGGCTATGCACATGTGCACATACACGTGAGCACTCATTCCTGTGCACATGCATGCACACATATAGGCAACAGTCACACATGTGGACAAGACCCATGTGACCAGACAGACGTGCATTCACATGCATGCACATTTGCATACATGCATGCACACTCAGACTTGCACATGTACATGCACATACATGTGCACACACAAAAATGCAAACACATCCAAGGCGCACACGTGTCTCTTACACATGTGTGCACATTTGCACAACCATATGTGCATGTGCATGCATGCACATACCTGCACACATGCAGGCACACACATTTGCACGCATACCTGGAAGACGTACACTTGTGGAAGACATCCACACACACAGACTTATTGCACATACATGCACACACACACTCTCCTGTGTTCATGCATATGCACGCTCATTTTTGCACACGTGCAATCACTTGCACAATTGCACAGATATGCACATGCAACACCATGCATATACAGTCACATGCAGACATGCACATGCAAGATGGATGCAAATAGTTATACATAGTTATAAGTAAATAGTATATTATATAGTTATAAATAAATAGTATTATATATAGTTATAAAATAATTAGTATTATATCTAGTTATATATAAATCCACATGTGCAAGCACACACATGTAACAGATGCATGCACACAAGCACATACACATTTACAAGCATATGCACACATATATGCATGCACACACGCCTGCACATGGCTGTCTGTAAGCACATACAGCAGCACTCATGTCTGCACACACATGCATGCACATTTAAACCTGCGCACACGTACGTGTGCATAGACCTATGCACCCACATACATGTACATATGTGCACACACATATGCACACAAACTTGCATATGGAATCATACACATGCACACACACGCATGTGCACATGGACACAGATCAACGACACGCATGCACACTTGTGCAAACACATGGTTACAATGGTGCACACAATCACACACAGCTACATACACACATGCACATGCACGCACACTTTTATTTGGATACATGTGCACACATACACGCACATACATGTGCAAGACATTCATTCACGTGTGCACAATCACATACATGCACCCACATACACAGGGATGCAAGCACGAACATATCTGCACACACATACAATCACACATATGCACTGACACACACGGTCAAGCACACACCCACATGTGCACATACACATATGTGGGCACACACTTGTACATGCATGTATACATGCATGCACACATTTACATGCACATATATACATGCACACACATGCACAGGCATAATAAAATATGCACACATACAGGCGCAAGTGCACACACATGCACTTACACAGGAGAACAGGAGCCTATGCACATGCATCCACACATAGTCACATGCACACCAGTGCAGACACACACATGTGCAACATAGACATGCATACAGAGACACACATGCATTAACACACAGATACATGCACACACATGCTTGCACAGATTTGGACTCAGACACACACATACATGCTCACATACAGACACATACACACACATAATTGCACATATTTGGACACATACATGCACACACACAGATACTTGCATGCACATGTGTGCAGGCATGCACACGTGCCTTACACGCACATTCATGCCTACATAAATACACACGCACACGGAGGTACTTACACACAGATGTGCACATACACGTGTGCTCAAAGACACACATGCAGACATGCATGCAAATAAGTGCATACAGATGCACACAAGTGCACAGATCTTTAATGAGCTGCATTGCCAGGCTGATGGACCTGATTCCCCCCCCTCCCCATGTCAGTTTTTTATGGATAAAGCTGAACACACACACGTGCATGCAGACACGCACATGCATGCATAGACGCACACACACAATTATTTTAGTTTGTCTGTTGATTTTTCCACATTTCATTGCCGTGTGGCAGCTGCAAAACCGAAGCAAACCACCCCCTTCCAACACCACGTTTGCTGCAAGGCCAACCAATGGCTCCTCCAAATTCCCGGCATGGACTCGAAACCCCAAATCCCACCCGGTACCCCTCTGAGACCCTCGCATCTGAATAGTGTGTTGCAGTCAGAAAGCTGATCCCCACCAGACAGCGCCTGCAGCTGCTGGGAGCGCAGTGAGAGGCAGGATTACTCGCGCTGGGATCGTTTCTTTACTTCAACGCTTTGCACACCCTTACTGAATGTGGCCCTGAAGGTTTGTTTTTAGTATTATTTCCCATCTTTGCTTTGATTTGCTTAATTCCATTGCCTGTAGGTAAATAGAGATAGCCTGCTTTACAGATGGCATCGGAGCCCTCACTGTTAGGGCTGGCTGAATGGAGGCGCTGCCCTTGAAAAAAAAATGCATTATTATTTGCAGATAGAGGTGTCTGTGCACAAGCATTGCTTTAGCCACCAGGGTTATATCGCCCTTGCTTTTGCAACTGGTGCAATTAGAAGAGGTGATCGTCAATTAAAGATTTAGGCAGCTCTTCAGCATTCAGGTGGGAATCCCATTTTTTTTTTTTTTTTAATTCTCCATGTATTGCATTTATAGTAAACACAGTACGTGCTCCTTTGTACCTGCAACAGAAATGCTTATCACAGTTTAGTCTGATTTTTCCTCTTAAACCCACCATGATAAAGGCAAGCCCAGGAGGGAGCGACAACACCTTTGCATGCAGCTCCCCCCATGCTGCATTTTCCTTTTGCACAGGATGAAGCCATCGGCTCGTCCAGGCCATGCAGCAGTGATGGGAGATTTATCCCAAAACTGCTGACATTGGACTGCCTGGCCCAAGTCCTGCTTTTTTTTCTTTTTCTTTTTCTCTTTTTAAATTTTTTTCCAATTTTTTTTACCTACTGCTTTCTGCAGAGGATGAAGCCAAAAGGCTTTTTGCAGCCGATGCGCTGTAGTTTTAAAGAAATAGATTGGAACAGCAGCAAGGCAAAGTGGAAAAGCATCACCCTCCGATGGGAAAGCCCACCCAAGGTCTGCAAGACTGCAAAGGGATCGAGCTTGTCGGCTGATGAACCTCAAAGATGTGCTTATTTTTAAATGTTCACTTTAATTCCATTTACCTGAAGCCTGCCAGGGTGATTTATTAGGGTGTAAAATGCATCTTGGTCTGAGATCTGATACTCGCAGTGAACATGCTCTGCAGAAAGCATCCTGAACTCCATCCACGCTGCTGTGCCGGGTTTGTTGCACTGAAGGTTATCAGCGTAGTTAATGGCCTTTAGTGTATCATGGAGCAGGAAGAAATATTTTTAAGACCTGTTCCCACCCCAGTCTCTTACCCTGCCAGCTTTAGGGGCAGTGTCTGCCTTCAGGCAGGTCTATGCCTGTATTTGCAGCACCAAACCCAGCCTGGCTCAGCTCAAGGAGTTGCACCAGTGTGGCAGCAGCTCCGTGCCCAAGGTGATGCATTAGTGTGTCTCTGGTGGCTGCAAGCCCATACAAACCCATTGCAGCAACTCCCATTTTGCAGCTGCAGTGTTCCCAGCCCTGCATCCAGCACGCCTGCTCACCGGGGTTCTGCACAACGCCTCGCATCCCTTGGGGACCTGGGGATTTGCACGTGCACAGCGATTGGGGTGAATCTGAACCTCTTTCTGGGCTCGTCTCACATGAAAATGCTCAGTCATGCAGCACTCTTCTCTTTTTTTTTTTTCGTAAGCTGAGACATGGGCAGAGCTGCTCTGGGAGGTTTTGCAGAGTCAGGAGGCTCTGCAGATACCAGGCAGACCTGCATGAAGCAAGGAGCTGCAGAACGGAAAAAAAAAAAAAAAAAAAAAAAAAAAGCTTGGTGTCTCCTGAAGTGAACTATATAGTTATATATAAATCCCGGAGCATGGCTGCTCATTCACTTTCAGGAATCAGCCATGGAAATAATTTAATCGCTTACGTCAAGTAAAATCCATTAGCTCTAATCAGCCCGATTGAGTTGCTGGCTACAAACCTCTCTCAGAGAGCATGGGAGTTAAATAAATAAAAATGCCTCCGCATTTAAATTACAGCCACCATGGCAGAGAGCAGGGACAGCTTTCCCTGTCCCCAGCCTCTTCTGGGAAAGTCACAGCCAAATGTGCTGCTGCATGGAAGGACATGGGGTTGGGGATGGCCAAGGGCACGGCCATCGCTCCGCGTCAGGCTGTAACAAAATGTGCATGACACTAAGGGTACCATGGAGGGGTGCAAAATGGAGAGAACCCCAAATTTTGCAGCACCCAAAATCAGCGTTGCCTTCAGGCAGTGGGCCTGGGTCCTGTCTGTGCTGGCAACCCCTGGTGCAGAGGCAGGGAACAGCTCCAGATGCCCCCCTGCAATGCTGAAGGGCACATTTTGGGAGCTGATTGCTGGGGGACATGGCGAATCCTCTCCTGGCACCCTCAGATGAAGCCAGGATGATTTTCAGATGAATTTCAGCTACTGGTGTCCAGCCTGGGGGCAGGTCTGAAGCTGCTTCTGCTGCCACTGTAAAAGCTCGCCCAGATTTCCATTTTTCCCTGCTGGAACTGGCAGTGAAGAGGGCTCGGCTCCTTGTTTTCTGATCACCAGCTGACATCTCATCACGTGCCGTCTGTGCATGTTTCCTCCACATGCACACACATGCCCCCCAATCATTCCAACAGGTAATGATATGGCATTGTAGGAGCAGTGCAGCAAAGCTCAGTGCAAGATCTTATAGGAGGAGATGATGGTTTTATTTAGACCTGGACCATAACCGGACCCACCTGGAGAAGAGCATTCAGCTCCACACTACCCTGGTGAGATGCAGCAAGCTCTCTTTACCCCTATTTGTGCCCAATGGCTCTGCTGCCTCCATGCCCCTGCCACAGCAGGGCTGTCCCAGGCACCCACAGAGCTTTGCAGGCTCTGTCTCTGCAGCAGTGACATTTCTGAATTGCTCCTGTCCCCAGCAAGTGCCACCAGGGACAAGGGAATATGACAGCACAGCAGGTGGCCACTTACAGAGGACTTTTGGTGGCACCTCATGTCTTAAATCATTTTATAATCACATACAACTGCTGTGAATGAGGATCTGCCTGGGGAGTTCTTGTTCTCCTTGTCAACTTTGTTTACGATTCCTATATTTTGGGAGGGTGCTTCAAGGCTGAATGGGATGGCAGCCGAAGGAAATCTGTATCAGAGAGCTGCATAAAGAGAATAATTCCACTCACAGAGAGAAGAATTCAACCCAGACAGATCTCAGAAGTTTTGGTGGAGATTTTGCAACAGGTAGAGGAGGGTGTAATGTCTGAAAGACTGTTTATTGAAAGGATCTGCTTTAAATAGATACCAGCAGGGAGAAGTGGGCTTCTCTCCCACCTAGAGCTGGGGATGGACAAAGAACAAGCTCAATGCAATGGTGTCCCATGAGCTTGGGGAGTGGGGGGCTCCCCAGCAAGGAGGACCTCACAAGGAAGATGCATTTTACTGCTGGTGGAGTGATGGGCCAAGAAGGGATGGGACTCAGAGGAACCACTGGATAGTTGCTAAAAGGTTGTCCTCAGCTTTCTCCTGACAACTTGACTTCCCATTGGAGGGGAAATTAGGCTGGTGGGAAGACCTAGGAGTCCACATGAGTGACTGAGGGTCTTCAGAGAAAAAAAAAAAAAAAAAAAAAAAAAAAAAAAGAGGGTTGTCTATGGCTAGAAGAGAAGGACAGTTATTTGGAGAGAGCTTCTATCTCCTCCACTGGGGCTGTGTGGCAGAGGGGCCTACATGTGGTGGAGTTTCAAGAAGAGGCTCAAACAGGGGTTGTACCCAGCTCCTATTAGCAGAGCAGAGCAGGACAGCAGTGGAGCCTCCTGGCCTCCCCTACACGCAATGCACACCACTGCCCTGCTCCTTGCACTGTGCAGGTCCTCTTCAGCCCCGATCCTGGAGTGTAGCCAGGTCTCCACGTGGAACCTGCTCTCTTCTGGCCACGCAATCTTGTGGGGACGCCCTGCTGTGCAGATTTGCAAAGCTCGGTGACTTGCAAAGCCCGCAGCATGGTGACTCAGGGCTTTACAGGTTCCTTTTCGTACTCGGAGGTGGACATTGATCAGCTGAATCGCAAGGGCCACTGATAAAGGGATTACAGAGGACGACCTATTGAGGGATTAAAGGAATTTATGTTCTCAGATGAAATGTAAGCCATAGGAGATTGGATAAATGACTATAATACCTGAGCAGGAAAAGGCCAAGGAGAATGTGGTTGAAGATATATCATAGAGCACATGAGTGCAAGTGCCCAGGTATGTCAGGAAATAAGGAGAAGTGGTGAGAAACTTACAAAAACCGAGAAAATTGAGGTTTAAAAGCCCTAGGGCTGCAAATATGTGTAAATTAAACAGCAGCAAAATTCCCCAGGTGGTGCTACCATGGGACTTGTAGGGATTACTTGTGGGTGGTACTGGAGGGGCTGAAGATTCATCTGAGGGCCAGTGAAGATTTCCCACCATTATCATTGCTCTTGAACAGCAAATTATCACTCAAGTCAAGGAAGGGAAAGTTGCTGGAAGTTACACAGAAATCCGGGGAGCAAATCTGCATCTTCTCATTGCCAAATAAAAGATCACCCTTCTCATCCCCTATCGTCACTTCCCACTGAGCACAAAGAGGATTGTGGCACTGCAGGGGCAGACCTGAGGTAAGGTTGCTCTTAATACA
This sequence comes from Stictonetta naevosa, assembly GCA_011074415.1. Classification (NCBI taxonomy): domain Eukaryota; kingdom Metazoa; phylum Chordata; class Aves; order Anseriformes; family Anatidae; genus Stictonetta; species Stictonetta naevosa. The sequence continues at coordinate 197,538,681 of CM021697.1, read as the reverse complement.
TGCTCTGTGTTAAGCATGGCTCCTTCCTACAAGAAGGACATTGCAAGGTGATCCCCTGCAGCCCCAGCTCCATGACTTTTACTTCTACATCTCCGTCCCAGAGCTGCATGAAGCCACTCCAAAGCTAAAATCCTTTTTGTGATTCTGGAGTGAGGGGTTTCACACCAGCCCAGCTCCATCACAAAGTCTTCATTGTTGTTGTTGTTGCTATATTTTTTTCCTCAAAGGTGATCCCTTCGCTATTAAGAGTTGTGAAGGGGGCTCCAGTGGCAGCAAGACCCTTTAGTCAGAATGGGGGGGCCATGATGGGACCAGGACCTCTCTACAAAGCAGTGCAGAGCTGATGGAAGTGCCTTTTTCAGCAGTTACCCCCATTTTCCTTTCTCCTGCCAGAAATAAGACAGCAAGGGAGAGCAAGAGGAAAGGGGCAGAGCAGGACAAGGGGACTGGTAACGAGCAGGGCGAGAACTTTGGAGGTGTCTCCCTGCAGAGGCTTAGGCCTGGATGTAGCCTGAGGTGCTAAGGTGATCCAAAATAGGCCTTTTGTAGGCCTGGATGTAGCCTGAGGTGCTTATGTGAGGCAAAATAGCCCCTTCATAGGCCTGGATGTTGCCTGGGGTGCTAATGTGGGCCAAAATAGCCCATTCACAGGCCTGGAAGTAGCCTGAGGTGCTAACACAGGCCCTTCAAGTTCCTGCTCCTCAACAGCTCCTGGGCTGAAGTCTTCCCTAGCATGAGACCAGTGCCTGCAGAGAGCAATTTGCCTCCTTCTGAGCTAGACAGCTGAAAGAAGCAAGCCAAACGCCCACGCAGGCATGCCTGGCCTGCTGCAATCCTGTGGGAATCCTGGGCTTGGACTTCAACATCCAGCACTGGGATGGTGGAGCCACGGAGTGGAGCTGGCTGGAAGTGGTCTTGGGGGTCCCCTGGTTCAGGGACAGGCTTCAACAGCACCACTAAAAGCTCTTCCAGAAAGCACGGTCCCTGCTTGGAGGCTTGCTGTGTTTTTCAGGCCTCTAGACACAGCTCTCACTGCAGTATTTGTCACCTTTCCGCTCACCATATGAATTCTTTTCTCCTCTATTTTACCTGCTCACAGCAAAGAGTTGCATCTCTCTTGCCTCCTCCTGACTGTCTAGGAATCTCTGAGCCCTTTCTAATTTAAACTGAAAACTTCAAAGGCCTTTATAAGTATTTTTCTCTCCTGATTTAAGGAAACAGAGATACAAAAAGCAAATGGCATGCCCAAGGCAGAGCAGGACCTAAATATTTATTACCCAGCTGAGCCTTGCTTCACTCTTTGGTCAGCTTTTCCAGGGAGCCGGCTTGTACATCAATAAATCCAAAACATGCTTTTTTTTTTCTTGTAATAATAAGCCACAAGCAAAGAGCTGCTTAGGGAAACGGGCACAACTGCTTTGGGGTTTAGCCCGAAACATGTGGGAGCAGAAAACTCTTCCCAGCTGTCTGGGTGTCCCTCGGGGCCCAGGGACTCTTTCCACTAACAAGACTGCGAGGACTGTCCCCTCCTTGGTCCCCCATGTGCCTCCCCAGCCATGCTAGGGCAAGCACAGTGCAGGAGGACCAGGAGCCCTGGACCTGAAGCTTTCTGCAGGGTGTTTTGGGAATCGCTGGTGGTTTCTCACCAGGAAAACTCGTCTCCAAGCAACAGAGCCAAAGGGGTTAAAAGCCTCCTTTGCTTCCCAAAGCAGACAGGGCCTGGAGACAAAGGATGGGGAAGGGGAGGGATGCAAACGGCACCTGAGCCAGTTTTAGCTCAATGAAAGCAACCGGTGTCTTTAGGAAAACAGCCGCTGGGGTTTCACCAGAGCTGTGTGGTTTGTAGCAACTCGGGAAAATGGAGTCTAAAAGCTGTAAATTCGTTACAGCTTGGCATGTTCCTAGGGCCTGACAAAGGGGAGGATTATTTGTCAGCTAGCACCTCTGATTTGCTTTTGCCAAGGGTTGTTTTTACTTTTGTTCTCTAATTCTTGGGCATGGTGAGCTTGGTGATTTGAAATGCCCCTTAGACAAGCAGGCAACACCTTTGTATGTGCGCCGGTACTTTCATAGCGGATCGGCTTATTGTTTAATTCAGTCTGTTAGCTGTATGACTCTGTATCCTGGTTACAACAAGACCCTTGGTTTTCTTGGGCCTCCCGTGAGATGATTTCTTTGTTTACCTGAGTGGTTTGTGAGTTCTGCAAGGACTCTTTTTTTTCCCCAAATTTCTGACATTTTTCCACATAGAAAATCGCAGGGTGGAATTTGATGCACGTGTTGTGTCAAAGGTGCAGTGCGTGAACCTGCTTGGAGGCAGAAATGCAAAAAGGAGGTTGTGTTTCCTTTCTCATTCATCCATGTAAGGATATGCAAGGATGCACATGGACCCTTGTCTGCCTCATCTATCCACCCCCCCACCTGTCCATCCACCCTTTCACCCACCCAATCACCCACTCATTCATCCACTCACCCCTTTATCATCCCACCCACCTCTCTACCCCTCCACCCCTCAACCCCTCCACACATCCATCCATCAATCCATCCATCCATCCATCCATCCATCCATCCATCCATCCATCCATCCATCCATCCATCCATCCATCCATTCATTCTCTGGCAGAGGCGTGAGCCTTCGCATGCACCCCAGTGAAACACCCGTGCACTGTTTGCACGCCTCCATGGCTCACACCGAAACCCACCCAGCCCTTTGCACGCCCAGCAGGCACAGCCGTGAGCTTTATCTACACATTACATATTTTGAATCATAAAGCCACTCCTCAGAAAAGCCTTTTTCCTCCCTCCTCAGCCAACACGACTCCCACAGTCTCTATCCTTACATCTCTCTCCTGCTCTCTCCTGCAGTTGCTTCAGCAAGAAGGGTGGTTGGATCTTCCTTTTCCAAAGCTGTAGTGCTGGAGGAGACTTGCATGTGGTCCCTTCAGCTCCGTATCATCAGCAAATAAAAGTGTCCTGCCTCTGCTTATCTCTTCTGCTTGTTCCCTCCTGCCATGCACAGGGGAGCTTGCAGGGGAGGGGGAAATAAAGCACGTGTGCTCATGCCTGGCTCACATGCACAAGTGCCCAATGTTCTCTGGAAGCACCTAAATATTGTGAAATTTAAAGGTGACAGGCACATGAAGGCAGAATTCGGTCCTGATGGGAGTTAAACCCCTAGATTTGGGTGGGGAAAGCTTGAAAACCTCATCGTCTAACCATGTCGTGACTTTCACATTGGCACAAAGCCGGCGACACCTCCCAGCACCGTCCCTCTCCTCCCTGTGCCACTGCACGTTGCACAACCCCCTATACTGTAAGACTGGGTAAATATTGACGGGCGACTTTGCACTTTGCATTCGCCAATTGCCAAGCTTCCTTCTCCTTCCGAGGCGCACACGCAGAGCCAAGATGAAGATCGAGTTTGCTCCGCTCTCTCTGCCACTGCAGAGAAGGCTTCAGACCGCGTCGGTGGTCCAGTGGGTCTTCAGCTTCCTGGGTCTAGGTAAGAGGCAGCTCCTTGTCCCTCTCTGAGAAACCAGAGCAGGTTTTTCCCCAACCCAAGAAGACTGAAGGTCTGGGATTGAAGGAGAGGGGCATTAGAGGGGCATTTAGGGGGCCTGCAGTGATTCGCAAGCCATGTTAGGACAAGTGGCTAGCAGCAGATGTTGCACACACATGCCTCTGTTTTGCAGCATGGGCAGCTCCATCTCACCAAAGCATCTCCTTTCTCCTCACCGTTTTTGACTCTTTCCACCGCCTGATCACAGCATGGTGGCCCCAGGCTGCTTGGCTTGGTGTCTGTGCTTGGGCACGTTCAGTGGGTGTTATGCAGCCTTGTGGGGGTTTCAGCTTCTCCTGCTCCTTAGGCTTAATGTTTTCCTGGTCTAAGGTGCTGCCCCGCTCAGCATTAGTCATGAGAAATGACATTAGTCACGAGAAATGAAATTCCTGTGCCTGAGGTGTGGTGTGATGGGAAGAACATGGGGACTCTGCTTTGCAACCCTGGGAACTGGAACCCCACTTTGTGCAGACCATGCCGCCTGCCCCAAAAGAGCAGCTTTGGGGGAAAATCCAGGCAGGTTGGAGAGGAAACACAGCAGCAACCTGGGCCCCTGACAAACTTGCTGCTGCATGGAGGGCATTGGTTGCTGGTGTAAAAGAAAGACATGCAGTTATGGATAGGATGGACCAGGCAATCATAGAATCAGTAAGGTTGGAAAATACCTCCAAGATCTTCGGGTCCAACCATCCCCCTACCACCAATATTACCTACAAAACCATGTGTGTAAGGAAATGAGAAGATGAGAGAGACAAAGCCAGCTTATTAGAGGGTGAAAACCATCCAGTGTGATCAGGAGCCAGGCTGGGAGGTGGCATCCCAGAGTTTGCCATCATCATGCCAGTTGGCTTCATAATTTCATACAGAGTCTGTGAAAAGCCCTCTGCTTTATCGCAGCAGGACAGTTGTTAGGCAGTCCCAACACACAGCAGCGGCAGAACTTTGGTTTTATAATTGTCCTGGCATGCAAACATCTCCAAAATGAAGAAAGCACAGGTCATGCTTTAGAGCTTCATTAAGTTTCCGAGATGGCTCCATCAAAACTCTGCTACAGCCATGGAGCTACCTCTGCACCAGTGTCTGGTGGACTGGAGCACTGGGCCATACTGGTCCAGATGGTGTGGCTGCTTGCCTGCCCTCGTGGCAGAGGTTTGGCTCCTGCTGAGCAGCGCTCTGCCAAACTCTACACTGGAGACCGCCCTGCAGCAGATTGGGGTGTTGGGAGGGATCTGTAAGAAAACATGAAGCCCTGGATGTGATCTGGATGAAACAGACCGGGGACATTTTGGGGTGCATTCTGGCTCTCTCTCTGCCCCCTGCCCCCAGGTTTCCTTCCATGGTGCCTGGTAGGGATTGGAGGTGGTGGAGATGTGGCCGTGATGTTAAGGGATACAGGAACACGTCCCTGTGTTCCAGCATGGATGCAGCCAGGGCTTAAGGAGTATTAGTGGTTATTTTCCAGCAAAACAACTTGCTCAGTAGGTTTGCCCCTCCTTGGTACCTGGAGCAGGCTGGCACTTGGCTTTTCAGTGATGGAGATGACTGCTGGAGCCAGCTGAAAGCCAGAAGATGGGCAGAAAGGAGAAACCCTCTGTAGTCAGAGGGTAACGTGGAGCTGCTCAAAACACGGGCTCTGCCTCCTGCAGGGAAATGCAGCTTGCTCCAGGTGAAGATGTGGTGCTTAGCGACATGGTTTAGTGGGTGACATTGGTGGTAGGGGGACCGGGATGGTTGGACCAGATGATCATGGAGGTCTTTTAACCCTCAGGTACAGAGACCAGCTCCTCCTTGAGCAGGCCAGGACCACTGGCTGCACCTCTCTTGCTGAGACAGAGCCGTGCTTCCTTCTGCAGCCAGAAAAGGGCTCTCGAAAGCACACAGCCGCCTGCTGCCAGGCGTTTGTACAGCCCTTTGGCTGGAGATCGCCCTGCGGCTGCACCGCCACGGGCTGCTGTTGCCATGGCTGTGCAAATGCATCCCTGTGAGGGGCTCATTCCTTCTCCACGGTGCTGGATTTGGATGCTGGAAGGGGATTTTTTGGTGCAAGGATGGGTGTAGGGTGTGGGGTGGGGACCCCGTTGTCTTTCCTACCTTCTCCTCCCAGTACAGACCAGTGCCACCTCCTAATGCAATGGGGCCAGGCTTCCGCAGGGCACTGAAATCATCAGTTTGCTCCAACACTTCCCCCAGCCTCTCTCATGCTTGGGCACGGGCACCTTTCCAGGCACACCACGTGGAAGCACTCATGGCCGAGGCCATGCTAACCAGCCCCTGGCATGGGGCAGGAGTCCTGTGCCCACTGCCTTTCCGGATCCAGCACAGCACACCTAGCCCTTGAACCCTTCTGTGAGGCTGGCTCAAAGGGCGTGCAGTGCCAGCGTGAGTCAACCCCTTGGTGGCTGAGAGTAGTCCACAACCTCAGCTCGTCTGTGCTGAGAGCTCTGGACTGGCACTGAGGACCACAACGTGCATCTTGCAAATCCCCCTGGCAGCTGCAGCGTGAGTCTGACCTGCTCGAAGGCTGCTGCAATGCCCCAGAAATCTCTTTCCAAAAGCTCCTCTTTCCCATATTTGAGGCTGAATGAGCAAATTCAGGGACCAGCAGCTCTTTGATAGGACGTGGTCCCTGTGTTGACTTGGCCAAAAAATTCTTCTCTGTGCTTATAGCTCAGGGCTCACATGGAGCCCATGGCATGTATGTGCGTTGTTGTATGTGGCATGCCCATGGTTTTGGTGCAGCAGGGTTCACCTCTCTGCCAAGCCAGCATCAGTGGATGCCCAGACCTTTTCCATCCAGTTCTTTTCCATCTCTGTAGCATCTCATCTCCCTTTGGAGATGCATCCTGAAACCCCTGTACCCATCTGCTCAGCATGTAAACCCTGCAGAGCATCCTCCTCTGGTCCCTGTTTCCCTTCAGAGAGGGACTTGCAGCTCACATTAAATCTACTTAACCCAGGATCCCCACCACCAGTACTTCATTTTTCTTTCAGGAGGTCCCTTTCCTTGAGGGAAACCTTCTCAGGAAAGTGCCCAGCCTGCGAGGGGAGCCAAGAGGGCCATCACGTCCACGTGGATGTGCCTTCTCTTAGCTGGCTCCCCTCTGGCCATGGAGATGCGAGGTGCCAGGTCCTGGAGAACAAATTGTCCACACACCTCGCCATGGACAAGGGCAGAGAAACCTCCTGGCACCTGGCCTGAACAGAAAATGGAGCTGTCCTTGCCAAGGGCCCTTTGGTTTTAGGTTGAAGGGGTGTCTCCTTGCTCTCCACGGCAGTGCAGATAGGGCTGCAGGCAGTCTCTGCCCAGCCTGGGATTATCTGGCCGTTTCCAGATAACCGAACCGATGTGATTGCAAGGACACGCACGGTGCCCTCAGACCCGTGACGATACCTTCCTCCAGAGGTCTCATAAAGGCATAAGCCATTTCTGTACCCTGCCAGTTCTGGGTCTCCACGGGGCAGTATTTGCACAGAACCCTCTTTTTAGCACAATTCAGCACAGCTAGCTTCCCGTGAACAGTCCAGACCTGCAGAAGGAGGAGAAGAGGATCGGGTCTGTCTGATCCAGCATTGCTTACCTGACCCCACGCCCCCAGACCTGCTCGTTCCTCCTGGTTGTGCCAACGTGGCCTGAAAGATTGGAGCTTGGGGCTGGGAAACAAAAGGTCTATGGGGCAGAGAGGTGGGTATTGTAGGGATGCTGTGGCTGAATACTGGAAATAATATTCCCCTCCCTTTCCCTTAAAAAATAATGTGAAGGCAATGTTACAACCACATCCCACTGCCACGTGTGTGCCTGATGCACCTGCAGTCCCCATCCTTGCTGGGTCCCTGGCTCTGCAGAGCCCTAGCACCTGATGGGGCTCAAAGACTGCTTTCAAATGACCTGGGGACTGCAGGTTTCTCCCCATCCCCATCACAACTCAGGCTGCCATCGCTTCCAGAAGCTTTCCTGAGACCTGATGGCCCTTTTCGGATTGCTGCGTGGGCACAGCGTGTTGTGTGTCGGCTGCAGTTTGGCCCCAGAAGGGAGATATCTGCTGAGGTTCCCTGGCCAAGGGCCTAATGCCGTGTTCGTTATATCCTTTAAAGTGGACGCCTGGCAGGGAGCCCAGAAAAGGACAGTTGTTTGTAGGAAAGCAGATGCCAAGGAAAATACGGCTGTCATCTGCGCAGCTCTGAAGTGGTTGCTGGTCTAGGGGAGGGCAGGCAAGAACCCCTTGGCTTTCCTCATCTTCCTTGATTCAGGAAAGTCTGGGGATCTGCAGGAACATAAATAAATCTCGGTCCTGCAGCACGATCCTTCCCTCTAGCCCTTAAATCAGATGGTGGCAGGATTTGGCCCTTTCTCCTGTGGGATGTTATTTTTCAGTGCCTTGTGGATCGGGGTTGCTCTGCTTGTGTTGAAGAGTTTGAGGACAGGACACACGGGTGTCTGTTAGCAAGTCGGGTCCGTGCTGGCACAGGAACGGGCGCCTCTCTTGTAGCAAGCAGAACTCCACCAGATTTTACAAGCACTTAATATTGAGTGAAGGTCACCGCGTGCAAATGCCGCCCTGCCAAAAAACGTTGCATCACAAATGAACCGAGGGAGAAATTAATTACTATATATTGCAAGATGAAGCCGAACTTGGATGGTAAGTGCGTGGATCTGGAGCGGAGCCACTCCTCCACCTTGCAGGGCATACCTTGAGCTTTGCACGGCGTGATAAAAGGAGAATTAGGCATTGCACAGCTTTGCAGCAGACGCGGTGACCTGGCTGGTAGGTGCGGTACAATCGAGCAGCGCTTGTGTGTCGTCTGGACCTTGGAGCTTCCTTTCATGTTGGACGCTGTTTTCCTTGAGAGTTATAAAGATTGGGGCATTTCAAAGGAGTGGCACCAGTAGCAGCAGTTTGTCCCGACCTGGAGCTTTGAGGAACTGTGCAGAGCTCTGCAGTGCTTCCCCATGCTCTGCACCCAGGGGCCTGCCTTGCCTTCCCATACAAACCCTGCTCCCCACGTTGCTTCTGCCTGCATGAGGACAGGAAATCCCGTTTCAGCTATAAGAAGGCTTAGGATCCTGTTAGATTATTGCCTTTATTGTTATTATTATTATTTTCCCAGTAAGAATTATCAGTACCATCATGCCAGCACTTTAAAAAAGTGGCGTTTATTTGTTTGAACACACAAAGCTCCGGGATCAGGGTGACTTACGACAAAAATAGACTGCAGACCAAATCTGCTTATCCTTATCAAGATACCCTCTTCCAATGAGAACACGTGAAATACTCCCAAAACCTGAAAGAGGCCAGGCATCAGGGACAATGTGATAGAAAAACACATTTTTTTTTAGACAAAACTGCATTGAGGCTCATCCCTCGGTCCCTTTATAGTAAAAGCAATCAGGAATTAAGAGGTCTCAATATATAGCATCATATACCTCTGCTCCGGTAGAAAAAAAAACACAGAACACACCACCCACGGTGCAACCCGTGAGCTTGGGAAGGAGAACGTGGTTTTTAGCTCAGTCTCTCCCTTCCCAGACAGCACCCTAAGGGACAGGGCCATCAAGGCTTCCATGGGTGCTGATGGAGAGGACACAGCTCTGCTATTTCCTAGGCACTTTGTAGGGTATCCCCTTGACCCAGTGGCCACCAGTGCTTCCCAGTTTCCGTGCAGACACATGGTGCTGGGCTCGGGTGGGATTTGGTATGCCAAGCGATGCTTGTTTGCTCAGACTTTTCTTCTCTTGTTCCCCTGCCAAAACGCAGGGCGAGAGGGAGGCAGGAGGTAGAGGACAACGCTGAGCACTGACTGGAAGCAACTCGGGAAGGTCTTTAATGACTTGGGAAAGTCCCAAGTCATTAATGACTTGGGGAATGAAGTAGAGCATGCTTATAAAATCTATGATGACACCAAGCTGAAAAGACTGAAAATCCTCTGCAGGCCAAGATGAGGGCTTAAAGTGAGCCCAAGAAGTGGAGGAAAAGGTCCAGAATCAGTAAGAAAAAAAAAAAAATCAATAAAAAGTAAACTCTTATACATGGGAAGATAAAAATAAAATAATCGTGGACAGTGATTCAAAATGAGGAAACCATGGACAAAGTGGTCGGGGTTGGGCAGAGAGGACACGGTGCCCTGGTTTGCTGCCATCACAAAATGCCAGGTGCCATCCGGGGGTGTTAACGGGAGCATTGGGGTGAAACATGAACATTAATACGGCAGAGGTTGGAGCAAAGGAATGGAGATGGGATCTGCAAGACCCTCTGCAGACAGAGGTCCATCAGGGAAGAGGGGGACGTGGTGGCCTTTGGAGAAATAGATGGCTCTGCGAGGACTGGGGTTAAGCTGCTCTGCAGTTCCTGGGGCAGATAGTTAATAAATAAATAAATAAATGCCTCTTTGCGTCAAAGGTGCCTTACACTGATAAACTAATTCAGCACTGAGCTCAGCCAAGGCTTGGGCTCCATGTGAGGGCCAAACAAACCGCGTCCCTTCAGGAGAACCAATTATAACGATACCCACCTAACTCAGCCCCCCGACTCACCGCTGTTTTTCTCTCTTTCCTCCCAGCACAGTGCTGCATAGCTCTCTTCATTGGCCTCTTGTTCACACGATTTTGGCTGCTCAGTGCCCTCTACGCCGTGTGGTGGCTCATGGACAGGGAAGCACCCAGCAGAGGTGGGAGACGGATCCAGCTCTTACGGAACTGCGTCGCCTGGAGGTACATGAGGGACTTCTTCCCCGTCACGGTAAGCGCCGCCGATCCCTTTGGCTTTTAGGGATTTGGGGGACCGACCTCTAAGGGCCAGCCTCAGGACATCCTTTGTGCTCGGAGGTGGGTCTGGAGGTATCCGCTGTGGCACGGGGAGGAGGTGTTGGGAGGTCAGTGATGAAAGCAGGAGGCCAAAATTGTCCTCCCAGCTCTCTTGGACTGCTGCTACTGAGCTTTCTTTGAAAGACACATGATAAAGCAAGCCCTGAAAGCAAGGAGATTAATTTAAGGCAGAAATCAGAGCTGAACAACAACAACAACAAAAGAATAGATGGGGTCTGTCTGGATCTCTCTTACCACTTCTGAATGGATCCAATGAATACTTGTGTTATAACAACCCACTTGGGCACATCTGCCCCCAAAATGATGGTGCCTAAAGTGCATCTTTTGATGTCATGTCACCCCTTCTTGCCAGCCACAGCTCAGTACAATACTGACCCCAGTGCTGCAGGTAAAACGTGGGCTTTGCCACGCCACAACCTTGTTGCACAAGTCAGCGTGTCCCAGCAAACATTGCTCCTTGCCATCAGAGTGGAAACACCGCGTGGTTCTGGAGGAACCACCTCCAGAATACTCCAAAATCAAATGCTGCGCCAGGAAAAGCAGAGCTTTTTGAATTCTCCTTCGTTCCCCTCCCCTCATTTTAATTTTCCTTCCATCCTGATATGCTTCTTGGGCTGGTGAAGGGGAAGATGCAAAAGGCAGTGCTGGCTGTGACCGTGTCCAGTTAGTGGCAGTGTGCAAACTGGGATCGCCTCTCACCAGGTCGGGGTACAACTGGCAGAAATAAATGTGCTGGGTTTAACCAGACCATCACCCTCTGTCCTCACTGCTGGAGATGATTTAATTTTGTACGGGAAGCTGGCAAATGCTAGCCAGACTTGTCCAGGCCCTTGTCCAGGGCCCTTATCAGGAACTTTTGCAGTGATTTAAGGGCTTCTGGCTGAGCTGCAAGGCAAGCCCCCCAAAAGTAGATCAGAGTCTCCTGGGGAGGAATGGGAACCCACACCGGGAGAGCTCCTGGTGGGTTTTACCATAAAGGACAGGTAGTGCATTGCAGCATTTAATAGGAAACACCAAATGGCTTCCCAAGTAATTATTTCAAGGTTAGAATTGCTGCGAGCTATCCACGTGGCTATATTTAATATGTATCCTGTCGTCTGTTTCTGGCCATAAGCCTCAGTTTGATGAATGTCAGACCAACCTCTCTGCTAACACACCGCTGCCAGCTGAGCCCAGAGACGCCTCTTCTGGCCGTGTACAGCCCCTCCTGAGCACCACCCTGGGCTGTCCGCTTGTCCATCCCTCCCTGGTGGCACTGCCGGGAGGAAAGACCAGAAGAGGGAGCATGGCTACTGGGTTTGGCTGCAGCTCGCTGGTCCTGGGGTGCACAGGCAGGGTTTCATAGAATCACAGAACCGTCAGGGTTGGAAAAGCCCTCCAAGATCATCTGGTCCAACCTCCCCCTACCACCCATGTTACCACTAAACCACGTCCCTAAGCACCACGTCCAACCTTGCCTTGAACACCCCCAGGGAGGGTTGGAGGAGCCTTTGTCTTTGCTGGTACTGGAGAAGTCAGAGGGGCTTCCAAAAAGCACGGTGGTGAACTTGCCTTGTTTCATACCCCCACCTCCTATCTTTTTTTTTTTTTTTTCCCCCAGCTGAAAACCCCAAATGTGTTTTTCTGATTGTGTGACAAGACATTTCATTTCCTACCTCCGAGCACAGGCTGATTTGCTCCTAGCAGTGTGGAAATTAAGCACTGTAAAGAAACCTTGCTCTTCCATCCCATACTCTCACAAGGAGCTGAGCTCGGTCCAAGCACACCCAGCCGCACGCTCCCCCCTGCCCCAAACCCCAGCAAGAATGAGGATAAATTAGGAGCGGGGTTTGGGGGGCTTGGATGGGGTGGGCACCCAGCACCGTGGGCTGTGTTTGTGCGTAGACTGAGCTCGTTCAGCCCCGGAGGATTAGGTATTCTGGGAAGATTAAATGTGGCTCCTAATCCTCCCCGATCCCCGCTGCAAACAGCGTGGTCAAGTGTCAGGGTTTAGAGGTGGGGAGGCAGCAAGAGCTGCCTGCGCGGCTCTGCCGTCTGGTGTTTCAAGGAGGGGATTTAAACGCTGCTTTTACAGGCTCTCGGGGCGTGTTTACGGCTGCGGAAGCGAAGAGAGGTTGGGATGAGCATCTTTTTGCTGGGGATTAAGGCAGAGCGAATTTGCACTTCGCTGCAGCAAGCATCTGCCATGCAGGAGCGTGCAGGCTGCGAGCGCGGGCAAGGAGCACCCTCTGCTGATCCTACTCATGCAGAAAAAACAATTGCTGCTCGGTTTTGCTCCTTGGAGCTCAGCCTATTTTAGTTAGGGGATTGGCGATTGTAGGATCAGGCAGGACCCGAAAGACTTTGGGTGATTTTAAAAGGCAGGTGAGAAAAAAAAAGCATGGAGAACCCAGGGGGGTGCCCAAAACCTTGCACAGAAAGGTTATTTCTGCCTCATCCCCCTGTATTCCAATATTCCAACCCTGTTCTGGTCTTTTTCTTTTTTTCTTTTGTTTTTATATAACTACATGATATGCCTGCAATACCTGTGGGGCTCAGCTGGGTCTTAGAAGTGGGGAAAATATCCCAAAATGAATCTCTCTGAGCAGTCTGTGGTTGAGCAGGTATCCGGTGATGCGTGCTGGGGGTTGATGGTGCCTCCAGAGATTACGGATATTGTGGATGGCCCTACCTATGCTGTGTTCAGTCAGCAGTCAGTAATGTGTCTGCCCAAACCCTTATCTCCATTCACATATCTCCTTCTACACCAGAAGGAGCATTTTTTTTTCTCATCGTGGCCCCTTTATCGTGAAGAATACACCCAGTGCTAAAGTAAGAACGAATTCCTTCATCATGTCGCCAAGAAATTGCACACCTTCGCTGCTTCTTCTTCCCAGCCCCAAGCCCTCCTGCCATCATAAGGCTGCTGTCACCAGCCTGCCTCCAGGTCTTTGCTAACCTCCTCTGAGAAGGACGTGCAGAAGGGGAGGACTTAGAGGGATAAATCACATCTTCGTGTGCTGTCACCATTCACAGCAACTCTGGCTCCATCCCAGCAGCTTTATTTGGGGCAACCTGAGATGTTCCTGCTGTGTGGAGTAGGTCCCTGTGGACTTCACAGAGCTGTTTTCCCCTCGTGGGGAGCCACAGGAGATTTCTGACCAACTGGGGTTACCTAAGTGCCAGCTGGACCTGGCTATCCACAGCACCTGGCAGAGCCTCAACTTGTGCCGCTGTGCTCGGCCACTCGCTGGCTTTCTTTTCGTTGTTGTTTGTGGAAATAAAACGCATCACTGGAGACTTTGTGGACCCCTAGGAGCTCTGCTTTGGGATGGTTCCATCCCTTAGCTCATTCATTCTCACAATTGCATAAACCATGACTGGGGTTATTGTGTGTTGGGGTACGTAGGAGGCGTTGCAGGGTGGGAGAGGTCCAAGCCCCCGCGAACCAGGGCTTGCCAGGAACGTTCTCTTTCTTTTCCTGGGAGCACGGTACTATGTGTAACTGGGGATCTTGCGTCGTGGCCCGTGACGTTAAATATAATTCCTGATTTCGAGTACTCTTGGCTATTCATATGGCTTCCTTCTGTTGGATAGAGGAGAGAAGGCAAACACAGCGCACAGCCAAGTGACCCTGAGCTACCTCTCTCCCCTTTCCTAAGGAGCTTCTCCAACCCATGACTTGGCCCTCTCCTCTCTGCCCCCAAGTGCCTTTGGTATTCTGGCTCCTGGAGAAAACCCCAGTGCCCAGAGACATCTTTTTCTCCAGTTATCCCTCTCAAACACCCTCCATTGCCAGGACCCGAACCTCATTTGCCTCGGGAGATGCTGGCAGTACTCATTCACCCTTCCTTTGGTCTCCCACCCCTGGGTGACCTGCCCACCTCCGTTCTTGGTTCTATTCCTCCTTCCTGGCTCCTCTGGTGGTTTCATCCCATGGAGACACTGGCTGCATGCCTCCTCCCTTGGGAGATGCTCTTTGGAGGCGCCTGGTGGACAGCAAGGCACCTGGGTGTTTGCTGAGGGTAAAATTGAACAGAAGTTTATCCTGCTTAAAATCAGATTAATGGACATAATAACTGTCACTGAAAGTGGAGTTTGGGGCCAGAGGGGGATGGCACGTCTTGAGGGGTGAATTGAAACACCCTCGTTAGACCAGCACTGAACTCCTGTGCTGATACAGTCACTCGGAAGCCCTAATTCCAATTAGCTTAATTCCCCTCCAAAATGAATTAAAAATCCAAACCAACTACCAAACGAAGGCCACTTTAATTCCAGCTAAGAGCATCTACTAGGGATGTTAATGCGGTTTAACTAATCCAGTTTAAAATTAAGTATGCTTGAGATCCTCACCGCTACGTGGTCTCTTATCAGGGCTGCAGTTCAGCGCGTGCAGTCCCCTAACGTGGCTGAGGATGGCACGCGGGGCAGATCGCAGCACTCCCCTGCAGGAGCTGGGGGGACTGGGGCAGGGTTTCGCCCACGTCTTGGATCCACATTTGTGTAGATAGAGTAAGGGGAGGGTTTGCTACCCAGAAGTCACTGGGAGCAATGAACAACTGCAGCTATCAAAGCATTTTCCCATGAAGAAGGGTAAGTAGACCCCATCTTTCAAATTGAAATTAAAGTTTGAGTTGGGAGGGCCATGGTAGCCACAGACCTGGGATGGAGAAGGCTTTCTGCCCTGCATCCAAGCCTCCCAAGCCCACTGCTAAAAGCCAACAGCAGCTCTTTGCCTTGTGGCCACGGGTCATAAACGTTAGCTTGGCACCCACCGGACAGCACTGGGATCAGAAACTGGTCTCGCCCTACTAAGAAAACACAGTGCCGAGATCTTGTCTCCCTTAGCTGTTTACACACAGACTGGCTTGGCTGCACCCTCGAGTCCTTTGGCAATGATTAAAGGCTTAACTCACCCGGAAAGCCCGGGGCAGCAGGCACCATCCGGCGGGTGCAGAAGTGACAGGAGCCAGGAGGAGGAGGAGAGTGCCACCCCTCTGCACCTCAACCCCAGCCCCGCAGCCCCCAGGCAGCCCAGTTAAACGCTTTGGGGCCAGAACAGACAAAATGTGGGCCGTGTGGCATCAGGCGTTAACTTCCCTGGAGGAGACGGAGCAGCCTGTCGTGCGTGACCTCTGGCAGGAGAAGGAGGAAGGAGCAAACAAACAGAGGGAAAAACCAAGTGGGAAGATTGAGTTACTGCGTTACGGAGTTTCCACAAGGGTGGTTTAGCATTCAGGGGACTGACCTATGGCTTAAGGGACATTGCCCAGGTCTCTTCTCTGTGACAGGTTTCCTTTCTGACCTTGCTCAAGCTCCTTGGTTGCTCAGTAAGCTCTGGCCCAGACCAGGAGCAGACACCGTGACAAGGACAGGGACCTTCTCTCCCCTCCGGTTGACAAAGCTGGAAGAGGCAATTAATTCAGCAAAGCCACTCAGAGGTGGGCTGCTGCAGAAACATCGACCCTTGAGCAACCAGGCTCCTATCCTCCTATTGCCCGCGGCTTAGAGCTGGGAGCTGGATACATGGATTAGGTTCAAGCCCCATAACTCACAGGTGATTCCAAAGCTATGGTTGGTGGGGATACAGATTTAGTGGGATTGAGGCCCCTTAGGGATGCAAGGAATCACGTAGCAGAAGCAGATGTGCTATCCAGGAGCATCATTAAAACAGCCGGGGTTGCTTTTAGCTTTGTTTGTGTCCATAAAGAGCCTAAAAAATAAAATAATAATAAAAAATAATAAGGTAATGCAGAGAAAGATGAAAAATCCGGCAGCAGAAAATAGGTATGCACTACCACAGATAAAATACATCACAGGGTGATCTCAATGGAAAGCATCAAGAGGAAATGCGAGCACCCAGCAATAGAGCTGGGAAGGAACTGCTTGGTTATGCATAGCCTCTCCTCTCCTCTCCTCTCCTCTCCTCTCCTCTCCTCTCCTCTCTTCTCCTCTCCTCCATTCCTCTTTCCCTGCTTCTAAATCACACGGGGATGAAAGGCAGGAGGCCAACGATGAATGCAGGAAGCATTGAAGCGAGCTGAAATCGCGCAAAAAATGAGCGCATCGCGGCGGGGGCTCAGCACCACAGCCCCCCTCTGCCCACCTCCACACCCAGCACCGTTGTTTGCTCGCTCCCCTCATTAGGAGCAGGCACAGGCGGACAGTCAACAGTGCTCTAGGACGGGTGGGAAATTAGCCGTGATGTGGAAAGGTTAAAAACAGACCCTCGTGACTCTCACCCACTCTCTTCCACGAAAGCGCACGCACCATTAGCTGCAACCTGCCTACGGATGGGAGCGAGGCACTCGAAGGGTTGGTGGGGTGAGGCACACCGAGGTTTGTTTCTGCTTGTCCCTGAGTGCTTGGGGCTGTCTGGATGCTCCTGATGGCTCTGTAAAAGGGGCAGCCTCAGCACCAACAGCACCAGCAGGAGGGGTGTCACACCGGTCCTTCCCCTCCAGGTGGGTCCCAGCAAGTCCAAACCCTGCTTGTCCCTCATCTCCCTTTGATCACCCTCTCTCCAGCTGTGCCAGCCGTTCTCCTTCCCAGTTCCCAAAACCACTTTCAAAGTGGCCAAGTATTTTGGCCCAAGGGTCAACCCTGTGCTGCACAGCACCTGCAATCTGTCCTTCCCCAAAGCCTCAGCACGGGCTTTTCCCATTCCTGGAAAAACTGCAGCAACCTTGGGCATCCATCGCTTTTTGATGGACCTGTGGGTTACGTTGGGTTACTAACACAGGCACAAGGATTTGGGTTCTTGCAGGTGTTCCCATATGGTAAGAAAACCCTCATTTTGTTCCTTGTTAGCTCTGTGAGAGCTGGGGGTCTCACCCCATGATGTATAAAAGCACCCTCCGGTCACTTGACATGTTTCAGGATGGGGAGATCATTACTGGGGTGGTTCTGGTCATGGGGTGGTGGTTGTAGGGGGAAATAATCACCCCCGTTGCACTTTCTACTTTTTTTTTTTTTTTTTTTTTTTTCCCTAATTGGAAAATGGACAGGAGGAGGTTTTAAAGAAAAGAGGTTCCCAACTGCATCGAGGCCAGATGAAAGCAGCACGGGCTTTGGGCAACCAGATCTAGTGGGAGGTGTAGATCATCCAGTTGGGCTAGGTGATCGTTGAAGGCCCCTTCCAACCCCAATCTATGAGTCTGTGATTAAAGAACGGTGCCGCTGGGAACGTCATTTCGGGCCACGGGGTTGGGCGAAATACGAAAACAGGCAACAAAATACATCACAGGGGGAAAAAAAATATATGAGTTTTTCAGTTGACCTTTCCCAGCAGAAGGCACAGTGGGTTCCAGACCCCCCCCCCCACACACACACACAAAGAGCCCTGCTGCCTGCTCTCCATAGCCAATGCTCCATCCCCAAGGTGACGGCACTAACCCATGGCCCATCCCTGTGCCCAGCTGGTGAAGACGGCGGAGCTGGACCCCAGGCAGAACTACCTGATGGGATTCCACCCCCACGGGGTGCTGGCCGTGGGAGCTTTTCTCAATTTCTGCACGGAGGCCTCGGGGTTTTCCACGCTCTTCCCAGGCATCACCCCGCACCTGATGATGCTCTCCTTGTGGTTTCGGGTCCCCTTCTTCAGGGACTACCTGATGGCTGGAGGTGAGCACGACGGCAGTGGGCTGAGTGGGTGAATTGGGTGATTTCTGGGGGGGGAGCAAAGGGTGAAAGCACCAGGGAGGCTTGAGATGATCAAGGGGAGCGTTTGTCTCCATCTGTGGCCAACCTGATCCCATCCATGGACGTGGGCGCTGGAGGTGGCACCCAAAATCTCTCTGAAGTTAAATAACAAGTTAATGGCTATTAATTGTTACTAGCTGCATTGCAGAACCACGGGGCAGGAGAGGAAGAAACGAAGAAGAAATGAAAATTTATTGATTTTTTAACGTTTGTTTTATTTTATATTTGATTCGGTTTTTTTTACATTTTTAACAATGTTTTCTGTTTAACCGAAACAACATGGTTTTCCTGTTTCTGAATTAGAGATTTCTAAATTTTTGTAAGCAAATAACATCAAGGGGCCAAACTCTGCACCAAATGTCACTCTAAAACAGCAACAGGCACTGAAATTCCTGTGTGTTTTACCTAAAGCCAACATTTCACTGACTCTGGAAGGATTCAGGGTGGGACACGGTTTAATCTGACAACAAGCCGAAACAGATTTTCCCTGCAGCTAATTTTCAGTTTACTTTTTTCCTATTTTTTTTTCCCTGTTCTTCACTTGTAGGCCAGACAGCAAAGGGATAATCCGATATTCATGGGGCAGAGCCGTGCATGAATCCAGCGCCGCTCTGGGGAGTTGGGCTGAGTTTTAGTGGAGTGTAGGAAAACTGTGCAAATAAATGTCGAGCATCTCTCCAGAGCTGGATAGTGGGGAAAAATGGGAGGAAGTCACAGTTAGCCAGGTTGTTAACTTTTTTTCTCTCTATCTCCCAGGCCTTGTGTCCTCCGACAAGGAGAGCGCATCCCACGTGCTGCAGAGGCCAGGAGGGGGGAACCTGCTCACCATCATTGTCGGCGGGGCGCAGGAGGCTCTGGATGCCCGGCCGGGATCCTGCACCTTGCTGCTGAAGAATAGGAAGGGATTTGTCCGCGTGGCCATTGAGCATGGGTGATGCAAGGGATGGGGTCAGGGGGTGCTTAGGGAGGGATGCTCTGGGCTGTGGGTGGTCACTGGGATGTTCCTGGTGAGTTGGGCGGGTGGTGAAGGGGTTCGGGGATGGGTTTCGTTAATCTTCATGGCCACATGTTGGGTTTGTCTGCCCACAGCGCCCCACTGGTCCCTGCCTTTTCATTTGGGGAGAACGACCTCTTCGACCAAGTGAGCAACCCCAAGGGCTCCTGGCTGCGGTGGCTCCAGCACCGGCTCCAGCAGGTGATGGGCATCTCCCTTCCCCTCTTCCATGCAAGAGGCATCTTCCAGTACAACTTCGGGCTGATCCCCTACCGCCGGCCCATCTGCACAGTGGGTAAGTCCCTCCCCAGCACGAGGCTGGCCAAAGGGGGATCAGGGATTTATCACCCCCCTTGCTGAGCTGGGACACTGCACCAGAGAGTACAAGATGCCATGGGCTAGCAATGTGTTGGCAATGGAGCATCTCCAACTGCTCACCCACCTTGGCTTTCTACCCTAGACATAGCTTTTTTATAAAAAGCTCCTGGTTCTGGGACAAGGTTTCACTAAGACAGCAAAATTCCCCAGCAGCAGGTAGAAAGAAAATCTTAAAAATGTAACTGGGGAAGAGTGCCTGAGCCTGCGGGCAGCTCTGGAGGCTGTGATGCGATGAGTTCAGCTGAACGTGGTGTTGGAGCATCTTCATGATGTGATGAGTTCAGTGGTGCTGGAGCATCTTCAGAGCAAATGAGACAGCACAGAGAAAGAATAACACATGGGAAAGAACAACACATAGAGAATAACACATAGAGAAAGAATAACACATCTACATACACTGCTTTGGGACTCTGGCTTGGTCTTACTGCACAACCCAGGCCATCATGAGAAAATCCTGGAGCAAACATGCAGCCCGTGCAGCCAACCACAGCCCCAGCACACCTTCTGGGTACAAACTCCCGTGGTAGAGTTGGGTTGAACTTCCTCCAAGCCAATTCCACAAGCACAGGTAGGACAACACCGGCATGGTTTGCAGGTTTGCTCAGTAATCTGTGCAGGTGCAGCCACAAACCCCAACCTACCCCCAGTAACAAACCCCATGAACAAGCGGGGCCGGTTGGACCAGAGACCATACCAAGCCTCAAGAAAATTGTTGGTTTTGATGAAATTCCACCCGGTTTCAACAACCCCACGCTTGGATCCTCAGCGCTGCTGATGGTCTGCGAATCAGCCTAATTACAGAAGCTGTTTGGAGAGGGCAGAGCTCACCCCACTGATCAGGTTTGACAGCCAGCAATTACTTCTAATTGTTTTACAACCCGGTTGGATTGTCTCAATGGTTTTACAGCAGTATCACAAAGGATCTTCATTAGGCTGATGAGGAGCACTGTCACCTGATGACGGAGCCCTCTGCTGCTTGGCAAACACAATTAGGGTAAGAGCACAGAGCAAGAGAGGTAGCTCAGGGCCTTCCATGTCCCCTGCTGCTGGTGGCTGTGGGGGATGGGAAGGGTTTCTTCCAGTGCTGGCAACCAAATTATTTAGTTTTGCCCTGGAAAAAAAAATAAAAAAAGTATTTGAGATGTTAGCTGTAGGGAGTGCATGGGGATGCAGTGCTTTTTACTCCAAAGAGCTTTACAGAGGGTATCAACCAACACTGCAGATGGGGAAACTGAGGCAAGGAGAGATGAGACCCAGGAGAGGCAGAAACTGAACCTCCATCTCCCCCTTGGCTGCGCTGTCTCCCAAAGGAGACACAACCGGTCCGATTGATCTGCCCACCGCGTCCTTGGAAAGGTGGGACCCAGCTCTGAGCTAAGGCATACTAAGCATCCAGAGGGTCCTGACTGAATCTTTGTGTTCCCTTTCCAGTTGGGAAACCGATCCCAGTGCAGAAGAAGTACAAGCCCTCGGAGGAAGAAGTTGATCGAGTCCATCAGAAATACCTGGAAGAGCTGTGCAAGCTCTTTGAGGAGCATAAAGCTAAATACAACGTCCCAGAAGACAGTCACCTCGAATTTATATAGAGCTCCTCACCGAAGGTGGAGTCGTGGAGACCAGGCTCCAAGCTTTCCCCCATCTCTGGGACTACTTCGCATCCTCCCTTTAGTCACAGGTAACCTGTGGGCCATACAGCATGGGGAGAAGGACTTGGTTTTCCCAGCATTTACATGGGGTCAGAAGCAGAGTTTTCATTTCTTCTCCCTGGAGAACCCGTAGAAGATAACAAGAGGACAAAATCCCATCACTATTGAACCTGCACTATCGAACTTGCACTATTGAAACCCCCCGGCAGAAAACTCACACTTCCAGTCTGGCTTGCAGTTTTTGAAGATATTTCCCGGCAGAGATGAATTATTGTTTCCTTTGCATTTAGTTCAAGTTTCATTTTCACAGCCTAGCTGAGAAAAACCTCGTGCTGGAAAAAGTCGATTCCTCAAAGATATTTAAATGGATATAAAGACCTTTACTAGAAAAAAATAAACTTTTTTTTTTTTTTCTGACTTCAGAGAAAAATCTGGGGCATTGCTTCAAATAACAGATGAGAATCTCTCTGAATGCCTTGCTCAGGGAGAGGTTGCAAAAATGGGAAGATGAGCCGTAATTTCTGCTTAGCTTAGGTGTTTTTTATTCAATATTGTTAATTTTGATCAACAAATGATCGTTCTCTGACTGGTGCTCTTGTGTCCGGCTGCTCTGGGCTCTTTAGTCCCCTCCTGCACCACAGTTCACCGAAACCTCAAGTTCCCAGCACGGCGCTGGGCACCCTCTGCAGCAAAATGAGGCCATCCCCTAGGACACAAAAGAAATAAAACCTTTATAAAGGGCAGATCTCTTCCAGGGGGTTCACCCTGCTTGCACGTCTGGGTCCTGGCTCCAGGAATCCTGCCATAATGTAATTAATTTAATCCCAGACACCTCGTGGTGGGAATGCCTCGGACACCATGGGAGCATGTTGTCCCATCACCGAGCATGCCGTGGCACAAACCGGGCCATTTCCTAAGGAGCGAGCACAGCCAGGAGATGGGAGAAGTGATTTGGGACAGGAAACGCGGCTCGCAAAGCCCCTTTGGCAGGTGATCAAGGCTTTAAATAGCCGCTGCTTCTTGATATCCAGAACTTCCTTAAAATCCGCACTTAATGGGATTTTGCAGCGTGGAAGTTTGAGGTGGCAGGAAGCCATCTGCTCGGATCAGCTTTACTTTGCCCTATACCTTACACCATCGCCTTCTTCCCCCTCTCCCCTCATCTCCCTGTCTCCTCCCTGCCTTCAGGGAGGCAGAGCACATGCACCGCACCCAGGGCTTTGGGTACTGCAACTGAAAAAATGCACTTAGCAAGGAAAAGACGCCCCTAAACTGGTGATGTTAATATGTAAAAGGGCCGTATCTCTGGGGGGGGGTTTATTCTTTTCCTTTTCCTCCCGGATCAGCACTGATAAAGTCACTCCATGGGATTCTTTGTCTGAATGGCTGGCTGCAAATCCGCCCTATTCCCCGAAAACAAGCAGTAACAGGGAAAAAATTGGATGGAGCCCTTACTGACATCTCAAACCACTCCTTTAATCCCATTATAATCCTGTCAAATAAAGCAGGTCACCTGCTATGATTTCTTGCGTGTTTGCTATTAAAAGACTTATTTTTTTTTGCCCTTAATGAAGGGCTGAGGTGCCGCAGCAGGAGGAAGATTTATGCACCAGGAAAAGAGAAGTGATTCTCTCCCACCCTTTACTTTTGCTGCTCATCACCACCCAAGCTTTATGCTAACTCCAGCTGTTTTTTCCTGTGTTTTCCTCTACCTTCCCTGCTCCTGGTCATGCCAGGATCCCAGCAGATCTCAGCAATGCTGCTGTGATCTTCTGGGCTCCCCAGTGATCCCTGGTGGGGATCGGTGATGGAGGGGAGTGATGGAGACACCGTGGGGTTGTGTGGGGATGCAAGAGGTCCCCAGAGGTGAGGACAAGGAGGTGAGACCTCAATGTGATGGGAAAAGAAGTGAGGTGCTGCTGTTGGGGTGGAAATCACCTGTACCTGGGGGAAAGGATTTGAGGGGACATTGGATGGGTGGTTGGATGTTGTGATATTGAGGAGATGGAGAGATGGGGGAGAAAGCAGGGCGTGAGGTCCAGTCCCCGGCACGGACAAGGCATTGGTACAGATACGAAGGATCAGATCTGCAGGAGTGACATGACCCTGCCCCAGCCTGTTGGGGAGGTGACAAAAAGGTTGTGCTCCCTGGTGGAGATCTTGGGCTTCCCTTTGTGGAGCCGATGTTGTGATGTTGGAGATGCACCTACGTTGGGTAGTCCTGGCTTGGGATGGTCCTGGCCTGGGATACCATCTGGGGAGATAGAAAAGACAGAAAACCGGTGATCAGGAAAAAGATCACAGGGAGGAATGGGGAGCAGGACACGGGAGCTGTCTGCAGGCTGGCGGGGCAGCTGGGGACATGCGAGACCCCACGGAGAGGACCACAGTGCTGGCGGAGAGGGGTGAGAGAAGGGCATTGCCTATATATATATAGCTGGCTTCGTCTGAGGTCAGTTTTATCTCACAGGCTGGAACGTGTCCTTGATTCCTCAGGGACCTATATAACCCAGGAGGGGTCAGTGCCTGGGCTTGTGTTAAATATAACATTAAGAATAATAATTCATAGTTGCTCCAGGGGGGGCACAGAGCAATGCAATCTCTCGTCTTCTCGAGGGACCAGAGCTGTCTGTGAGTGAAATGCTGTGAGACGAGAAGGTTTTGTGCCTTTTTGGCATCTCACAGAGCTGCCTGGAGGGTTAAAACCCCTCCGATGCAACCCAAGAGAAGACAAACATCAAGAAAAGGGAAGGGTCTGGGTCAGCCAGACCCCTCCCAGGCTGCTCCTGTGTTTGGATTCGGACTCTGCAGCTCAGGACGTGCTCAGTTTGAGGAACAAGCCACTGATTATCCAAGCTGTCACTCCAAAATAAGAATTGTTTCAAGCTAAAACCACGCAGCATGTTTCCTTCCAGCATTTCCACGCACTGTTCCCTCTGTTGGTTTTGGTCTGAGACATGATCCCAAGGAGAAGGGATAAATTCAGCGCCCCCCTTGCAGAACGGGCAAGGTTGGACTAACAGATTTCAGCCTTTTGGGATTTAACGGAAACTCCAGGTTGGAAAACAAGCTAAAAAATAAAAGTAAAAATAATACTAATCAGGTATTCCTCACCTGCCTGTCTCTTCCTCCACCCAATTCCCTTATCATCTCCCCGGGATTTTGGTTCCCAGAGGCTCTAATCTGGCTTTGCCTTACTTAGCAGGTTCAGATCATGAGGCTCAGAAGAAAACCTCTGACAACCGACGAATACGAAATACGGGCTAATTCCCCGAGAGGAGGAAAGCCAAGCAAAACATGCTTTGCCCTTCTGCAGCTCTTCTGCTTGACCCGCAAACTGCTCTGCTGCCCTGGGAGTGGGGTTAAAAGGTTGCCTGGTGTTGCAGCAAACGAGAACAACTTTTGGTTTTCTGCTCGCTGAAGGATTTCCTGCTTTTAATTCAATAAAGTCCCCGAATGTGGTATGTTAAACATCCTTCCCTCCCACTGCTTAGCCTTCGCCTTTTTCAAGACGAGAAATCAAATTGCAAAAGCATTTGAAACCCATCACTTTGCTTTCAAAATCAATTAAAGCATTTCAAAAAAGCAACCAGAAATACAGCTCTCCCCAAGGATTTTGGACACTTCGACCTTTTTCTTTCTTTCTTTCTTTCTTTCTTTCTTTCTTTCTTTCTTTCTTTCTTTCTTTCTTTCTTTCTTTCTTTCTTTCTTTCTTTCTTTCTTTCTTTCTTTCTTTCTTTCTTTCTTTCTTTCTTT
>CM021697.1:197383837-197499469 GCA_011074415.1 Stictonetta naevosa | reverse complement strand
ATCTAAGGGAGACTGCACCCTGCAAACTTGCTTCAAAACAGGCCGTTCCTCTTTTATTATTTTGTTATTTATTTATTTATTTACTTCTGCTGGTGGTGGTGGGAAGGGAAGTGTGGCTTTATCAGCGCTGCCGGCAGGGCTGAGTGTGCAGCAACGAATTCAGCCCGGTTTTGTAACGCTGGCGCTCCCCCCGACAGGTTTAAATCAAAATAACAGCGATAAGAATTTAAGGAAGCGTCGCCATCTGTTAGCGCTTTGCTACGAGGGGTTCAGCGCTCCGTGGGAAAGGAAGGGTTTAGGTCGCAAAGCGCAGCAGAGAGGGTTTTTATTATTATTATTATTTTGCTTTTGCACCCTCGGTGACTTCCTCGGTGAGCTGGGTGGCGGCGGCGACACCCTGCAGACACCCAACGCTTCCTGCTGCCGGCTGCAGAGGAAAGCATGGGGCAGCCCTGGAGATTTTGCAGGGGGCAACTCACCAGTCTTCAGGGTTTGCTCGTCAAGGGCTCGTAGCCCTCCTCTGATCTCCTGGAGGAGCATCAGGGCTTGCAAGCAGCCAGTTTTTTTTGTTGTTGTTTTTTTTTTTTTTGCAGGAGGGTTTTTGCAGAAGCTCCCCGAGCAATCCCTGTGCTGCAAAAGGCTGCAAGAGCAAACCGGTAATTCCTCCTGGGCTCAGAGACCTGTGCAAAGCTTGTTGGTTGAGCAAAAGCCTTTGCAGGGCTGGGAAGACCTGAACCTTGGGGAATTAAGCCCTCTGCTCTTTTTTTTGTTTGTTTGTTTGTTTTTTTTGCCCCGTGTCCTGCCCAGCCCTGCGTGTGGGTGCAGAGCTGTGCCAAAGAGTTGGCACCCGGTGATATTGGGGGTGCCGACTGTAGGATCAGCCACGAACTGATGGGGAAAAAGATCTGCGTGACTTTCCCATACCCACCTCCAGTCCCTAAAGCAACTTAGCTCGTTTGAGCAATGAGCAGGATGAGGCAGGAATTAACAGCAAGCCAACAGTTAAACTGAGAACTAACTGCATGCCTAGCACAGAGGATAAATCATTCAGGAGACCTATAAAATATGTAGGGCTGACCCGAGCCCTCAGCGGCCGCCCCGTTATGTGTTAAGGATGGATCTGGGACATGTGCATAATGCAAAATGGAGCGTGGTTTAGGGACAGCGATTGGCCTCATCTCTAGCTAATCCCGCTTAGTGGTGGAAAGCTGCCTTAGCTCTCCTTGGGTCCGTTCCTTCGAGGTGCCTCGTGGGGGTCCTGCGGTGATATTTGTGCTTCTTTCCCCATTTCTGTGTGTGCTGCGGGATCCTGCAGCTCTCAGGTGGGCAGAGGCAGTGCGGTGCCGTGGTCTGTGCACAGGACCTCTGGTGCTGCTCGGTCATGGGTTTTAACTTCTTCCACCGCCTCGAGGAGTTAGAAGAAGCCTGCCAGGCTTCTTGCCACCTCCTTGGCCGTCATTTCCAAGTCTCCTGCCTGTTCAAAGCCCTGCTGGCCTCTGTGGTATGAGTTGGAGCGAGCCACGCTGCCCTCTGCTCTCCAGCCTTCGTGCTCCAGCATCTGGTGGCGTCCCAGTGCCCAAGCATGGGGCATTGTCACCAATCCATCCCCACCCTGATGGTCAGGCAAAGTGTGACCATCAGTGACCCTTCGTTTAAAAAAAATATATATATATAAAAAACCTGGGTGATGGCATCTGCCTTTAAAAAATAGTAATAAAACACCCGAGTGCTGGCATCTGCCTGTCCATCCATCCCTGCAGGGGACCTCTCTCAGGCACCATCCCCATGTTGGCGATGGCGAGGTCCTTGGAGCAGTGCCCGGGGGTTGGTGGCACTTCTGAGGCCCTTGGGCTGGGTAGGAGGGGGCTGTCCCCTTCTCTTGCCCTGACCCACTTCGTGCAGAGGCTGCTGAGGTGCTGCCCCACTTCTCTGGCAGGGCAGTGAGGAGGTTGCTGGCTCTCAGGAGGGATGCTAGCGTGGTCAGAGCACTCGAGGTTGTCCTTCAGTGTCTGTTCTTATCTCATGTCACCTCCTCTCCTTCCTGGGCACACCGATGCGATGTCGTAGCATGTTCCTTTCCTCTCTCCTGGCCAAGTCGTGTTGGATTAACCCCCACCTCCAACCACTGCCTGCTCTGGGTCTTCTCTCCTTGTGTCCTCCCTTCGCCCCCAGCTGTGACTGCTCGGACCCAAAGCCAAGCTCAGGGCCGCCAGAAGATACGTATCCACTGCTGGATGAGTGTCACAGCAAACTATTTCATCCCCCCTGCAAGGATCCCAGCTCCCTTCTGCTGGGGCTGACATAAATTGTGCTGTCACACGTCCCCGCTAGCTCTGCCGCTGACCTCCAGAGGCGTTATTTGCTACAGCTAATACAGGATTATTTAGGTGCACGTATAAAAAAGGACAGGATAACCGCACCCCACGCTGCCTTTCCGTAGCAAAGGCTTGTGGTGGTAGATGGGGAACCGACAAGGCTGGAAGAGCAAAGATCTTGTGTCCTGCAGCAAGCAGCTGAATCAGCCCAGCCCTGGAGCAGCTTCTGTTGCTCGAGGGGGTTTTACCGACATCACATTGGATTTAGCAGCCTTCTGTGCAGGCTCCTGCTCTTGGACAGGAGGCTGGCTCCTCTCAAGTGTCGTAGTGTTGGTTTGTTTAACGCGGCTGTGCTTTGCCTCCGATGTCAGGTTCGTTGCTGAGGTTGTAGCTCCAAACGTCCACTTGCGCCTTACGCTCAGCCACGGTTTTCATCCAAACAAGCCGGGGGGTGCAGCGTAACTCCTGGCTGAGAGTTAACGTGCACAGTGTCTTGTAAACGTGGTTAAAAACACCCCGAGAGCTTGTTAAAAGCCAGGCTCTATCTGTGACTCTTCTGCTTCCTCTCATCTAACTCAGCCTGCTGCCCGAGCGCTGTGGGCTGGGTTTTCTGGTGCCCACGTGTCGAGTCGTGTTTATTTCCTCTCCTAGAGCCTTTGGGTCTGCCTCGGTGCCTGGATAAATTGCAGTGCTTGATCTGCAGCTAACTGTGGTGGAAGCACTCTAGATGCTTCCCCTGGCTGTGTCTGTGCTGCAGGTGTGTCCCTCCTCGGCCAAACCCTTCGCTGCCTCCAGGAGCCCCTTGGTAGCATCTCCTGAGCACTTCTGGAATTAAATAAATGCACTCAGCCCATCACCAGCTGGGAGATGGCTGTCTAACAGCCCTGAGCTTCCCTGGAAGGCTGCTAACAACAGCAGCGGGGTCTCCTCTGGAGAAGTCACTTTTTTTTGGCCATCTCACCACGTAGCATCCTCCCGAGCTGCCACCAAGGGAGCAGCCAGGGATGGTGGCCTTGGGATCTCTGCTGCATAGGAACGGGTTGCCAGGGGTGTGAGCACAAACAGGAGGCTGCCCCGTTCTAGAACAGGCCGCCATCCATCAGGACAGCTGGAAAAGGTGCTGGGGCTGGCGGCAGAGGAAGATGGGGGGGCTTCGTTGCCCCAGGATTAAACATCTTCCCTGGGGAAAGGACTGATGCGGATGGATGCCAAGGGCTGGGAGGTGTTCTGCCTCAAGGTTCATCATGGGTATGTCTAATAGGCCTTATTAAACTTGGTTATGAAGCTAATGAGCCCCCGATGATTAGAGAAATTGTATCTCCTTTGCTCGTTTACCCTTTGGGTCTTTAATTTGTGAACAGTGCTGGGTGTTGGCCTTCCTGGGAAGGAAGGGGTTTCCTTCAAGAGCTGCACCCAGGTACCAGTGTGGGGTTTTCCCCCTGGGTTTAGTCCCAAAGCCACGTCTCTAACTTGTCAAAGCTCTTTTGCTCCACGCCTGGTCCGGAGCATCTTCTCCAGGACGCCTGCTGGCTGCTGAGGCTGGCAGAAAGGAGCTGGGGGCTGCAAACCCCACGTGTGAACCAGGAATTTAGTGTTAATGTAACGTGGATGCCCGTGGTATCTACTGGATCTTCTGGCGCTGGGAAGCCCGAGGATGTTTTTGCTTTCAGCAAATAGCTGCCCCAGGGCACCGCTTGTCCAAGGCAGGTGCTCAGCAGCCTGCTCAGAGCTGTCAAGCCTCTCCCTTCCCTCTTCAGGAGGTGAATGCTTGATGTGGTTCAAGAAATGAGACGAGAGATTGACTTAAGCTACCCAATCTGGTCTATTTATGGGGCTAGCAATGCCCACAATTTGTTAAGCATCTGGAAAATGCTGCAGTCCAAATGCATTTGGAGGGTTAAACAGTTGTTTGCTCCAGGGGAAGGGGATTTAGGCAATCCAGGACCGGAGTGTTGGGTTCCTCGGTCCAAAGATGTTTCAGTGCTGTAACTGCAGGTGCTGGAAGGATCAATTACATGGAGCTGGGCTTTTATTACGGGGCACAAACCAGCTCTAAGATCTGGGCTTATTTTGAGGATGTAGTGGTGTCACTGGCTCTATCCCTAAAAGCTTTGCTCCTGGAAACAGGCTGGCCAGACCTCATTGCATTCCCTTCTTGCTGGGAAACTCTTCACTGTGAAGAGAAGGGTACTGGTGACAGCATCCTTGACCTCACCTGGGAAATGGGTTTAATTATTGCTAGGAAGAAAAGAAAAAAGCTTTCTTGCCAGATATGCAAAAGGAATGTATAACTGCAGAGTTGCAGCTTGCTTGATACTGAGTTCAGGTGGAAATCCAGGTTAAATATCACCTAGGCAGGGGTGAGCTGGCACTGAATTTAGGCTGCAGCTCCCTGTTGGTGTCCTTTAGTAGCAGAAATGCTTGGGAAGGCAGCTCTCAGACCTCAGGACCATGTGCAGGCTGAGAGGCACTGAAGAGGAGCAGCAGAAGGAGCTGCAGGCCTGGGGCAGGAGATCTGCAGGTGCAGCCACGCTGCCTTAATCCTGCTGCCTGCACTACCAGCAGCAGTTAGCAAAGATGGTAGAGGTGTTTTGCATATTTAAAGCACGCATTGGTGAAGCTTTCTTTGTAGAAGCTACCAAGCTCTAGAGGCTCTTCTCAACCAGATTCTTACTGCGTGAGCACTTGCTGTGGTCCCCACCACCAGCAGTGGCATGCCTTGGCAGCAGGAGCAAGGACTGAACCCATTTAATGTAATAGCTGCTTAGCAGCACTGCAGCCCTTCTAATGACAGGGAAGAAAGGGAAATATGTAAACACGCCTCCCGACTTGCTCATGGGCCAGCAGCTGGATTTGCATGTCAGCCTGTAATTAGGGTGCTCGTAAAACGCAGTAATGAAGAGAAGTGAAGGAAAACCCACTTGCAGGTGCTTCTTCCTGGAGGTTGTCTGCAAACCCTGCAGTGGGAGGTTCCTCAGACAGAAACCAGGTCTTTCAGTTCAGTTTTTGACGAGGCTTCTCCCCACTTGAACGGCTGAAAACTCTGAAAAGTGGCTTTCAACTCCTCCTTCCTCCTGTACTGGTTCAGAAACATGCTGGTAGTTTGCTTTGCCCTTGGAGCTGTGGATCTTGGGCTTCAGGAGGCTGGAGAGCAGAGCTTGCCTTGGGCACGTGCCTGATGAGGAATAGCTCAGACCACAGCCTGCGTGTGCTTGCTTGTGATTTGGGACGGCTGAGCTTTATCTTACAGTAAAACTCTTGTGGTTTTTTTTTCCCTGTTACCAAACAGGAGCTGGCAGTTTGCAGCAGGGGCGTGTGCTAGGACGTGTTAGTGCTCTCTGAGCTTTCATGGCCAGGTGAGCTGGAGGCTTGCTCAGGTGGGAAATGAAGTTACCCATTAAATCCTTGCCAACATGCCCAAAACAGCTGCATGTTTGCAGATGGCAGCGCTTCCAAGGTGCTTAAACTCCCTGGGAAATGTCAGCCCCTGACAAGCCTTGCTCCAAAAGCAAACTGCACAGATACTGATTTTAAAAGTCTGATTTGGAAGTATAACATCACCTTCTTTACTTGCCTCTAAAAGCAGTGTCTATGCTTGGTACACAAATGTAACTTGATTATTTTTTTTTCCGTAGGTACAGGATCAAGCATTCTGTCTGCTCTGCAGGATTTGTTCTGGCTATCCAAATCCAAAGTAGAGAAACAACTGCAGATCATCTCCGTGCTGCAATGGGTCCTCACGTTCCTTATCATGGGTGAGTAGCACCTTGTGGCTTGAATCAAAGCTTTTTGGCTTTTAAATTTTAATGCAGAAAACGTTGAGTTTTACCTAAGTGTCAGTGGCTGGGGACAGT
Organism: Stictonetta naevosa; assembly: GCA_011074415.1. NCBI lineage: Eukaryota > Metazoa > Chordata > Aves > Anseriformes > Anatidae > Stictonetta > Stictonetta naevosa. The sequence continues at coordinate 197,493,300 of CM021697.1, read as the reverse complement.
TCCTGGGGCACGTGGCTATTGCAGATCACGCTCAGGTTGATGTTTTGGCAAGGATGACTTTGCCTGGCTCTGGAAAAATCACAGAAGCCGTGGATGTCCATGGTGCCTTCCATACAAGCAAGACTAAATTCAAGGGCAGAAACTGCAGTCAGTCAAGCAAGTCTTGCTGTTTCTTCCCCATTTAGTGATAAAACCCCAGTATCTGTGGGTGGGGTCTCTGGGAACCTGGTGGGATGGTTGGTGCAGAGCTGGTGTAACAACGACAGGTTCATGTAGCTGAGGAAGAAATAGCCGTGGTGCATGGCCACGAAGGAATCTTGGTGCTGGTGAAGTTTTCGCTCCTGCCTGGTAAAGCAGCTGGATATATTAGAAAAGAAATACTTGCAGACACCAAAAATTGGGTGTTCGTGCATGTTCTTCAAAGCAGGTAGCCTTGGAGGAAGCGCTCTCAGTCCCAGATCGTGATTTTTTTAGCTAAATCCGATTTGATTGGGGGTTAATGACATCAGGTTGAGACTAAGACTTAATTATGGAAGGGTCAAAAGGCAAGGGGCTTTTCGTGCAAGGGTAAATGCCCTCTGCAGCCCCAAACCTGACGCCACTTGGTTTTCTTCTTTCTTTGCCCTCTCCAGGTATTGCTTGCACTTTAATCCTCATGTACATACTGTGCACAGATTGCTGGGCGATCGCTGCTCTCTATTTAGCCTGGCTGGTGTTTGACTGGAACACGCCAAAGAAAGGTAAACAAGACGGAATCAATCCCCGATACCCGTGTCCTTGTCTCCCTGTTTGGACAAAGCAGCGTTTCCTCCTAATGGGTGACTTCCCTCCTCGGCATCACCCGCTGGGGGCTTTACTCAGAGTGACTGCAGGCTTCGTAGGCACTGCCGCTCGTGCAAGACGGTGCTCACAGCACGTCGCTGCGGTGGGTTTGAGGCTTAGGTTCTCACCATCAGGAAGGTCCGTATCAAAATGCACGAGCTTGCTGCCCTCTCCAGCTCTCGCAAGGTGCAGGCAGGGGCATGGCCATTAAGATACGGTTCCCCTCCAGAATCTATGTTGCTGTGAATAAATCAGAGTGTTATTTCTGTTCTCTAAAACCCTGCAAGAAATCAGCTCCGAGAGCCACTGCAGCAATGGCAGGGAGCTTTGGTGTGGTTCCTTTCACGGCCACACTTAAGCAGTGGAGATTTGTGCTAAAGACTGCTGAAATCCTCCAGCATCTCAGCCTTCCTTCCCCAAAGGGGAAATCTGAGGTTAACCTCGAGCTGTTTCTACCTTGACTTGCCCAACACCCAACTACGGCAGAATACCAAGTCTGACCCACCCCAAATTTGTCATCAGGCCTCGCTCAGCTTGTTGAAGTACCTTGAAGTCCTCAGCAATGCTGGTTTCACCCGTTTTTAGTGAATGATGTAGGTGTCACGCTCCCTTAGAGGAAAGGAGCTGTTGATTTCCCCAGGGAGGCAGGGAGCCCTCTAGGTTTCTTGGTGGGCACCCAGGTGGAAATGGCTCTAAAATCATGGCTTTTTCTCTCTAGGTGGAAGAAGATCCCAATGGGTGAGAAACTGGGCTATATGGAGGTACTTCAGGGATTATTTTCCAATAAGGGTAAGCACCAGCTTTGTCTCTGCGCAATGAGATTTACTGGTTTAGACTCAGTTTTAACATCCTCTGTGGGGATGACTTTGGTCATTCACTATTTCTATCCATGACACTGAACTGTAAGCAGGACGTGGCTTATGTAGCATTGCCCTAGCACTGCTTGGAGCAGCTGTGGTTACAAAAAAAAATCTGGAACACATGGCTCATGATGGTGGTAACATGATTTGCAGAAGACTTTTGCTTCTGATTTTATTGCCAGACATCTTGAGGCAATCTGACTTAGGATCAGGGAGCCTTACTGCTGCCTCTAGCTTATTATTTTTTTTTTCTTCATGCTGCAGCAATCCTGCTTTGTGTCTAGCACTAACTCTGGGCTCTGCTTGTAAACCTAGCTCAGCTCTGGTCTGTTTTCCAGTTAATCCCATAGGACAGCAGAGCGATGGGTCAGAACAACCGGGAAGCCCTTGCACCAGAAGCCTTATTTCATAGCAATCAGTGAAATTAGTTCTAAACTCTCTGGTTTGGGGTGTTGGGGGTCCAGTGGTGGGGATACCTCCAAGTCCCTGGTTTGTGCTGGTACTTTCCCTGGTAGTTCAGGCATCCTGCAGACAGGACGGAGCTGCCACTCTGCACCGGGGGCTGCCGAATTCGCCAAAGGACTTAGAAGGAACCAGAGGGCAAATTCATCTAGGGGGGAACTTGATGCTTCTTTGGAAGGACACGCAGGTGGAAGGACTATTACATAAGGCTGTTGGCAAGTGTTTGATCAGGCTGAGCAAAAGGGAGGCACCTTGGAAGGCTTTTTAACGAGCCACCCTGCTCCAAGGGAGTCCACGTGTTGGAGAATCCAATTCCAAAGCGGCACAGCCTGGATTCCTTCTTCCCAAGCCACTTGAACTCCCAGGGGCATGACCGTGCTGCCAGCCAGCGAGCCTCTTGCCACACTCTTGCTGCTCTTCATGGGTAATTCTGGCAGGTTTAGGTGTACGTGGAAAATATTGCAGCTGCACAGGCTGCCAGGTCGGCTCCGTAGCTCAAGGAGAGCACAGCAGGCTGTGGTGTGGGAGATGAGACTTTAAGGGCTTGCCACAAGCCTTGATGTTGCAGAAAACCAAAGTGGGCAAGTTTCTCCTGGAGACTTTGAGCCAAGGGGGCCACCGGTGGTGGCTGGTCCCCTTGTGTGACCGTCCCTTTGTGTGGCACCCATCTTCCAGCCCTGTGGCTCAGCCCCACGGTGGGTATTAAAAGCTTAGCAAACACTGGGCTGCTCAAGTACGTAAACTCTGCAGTTTTAGGTAGATAAACTGAACTTCTCTGCAGTTTTAGGTAAATCCTTGCTAGTTCACATATTTGCAAGGTCCCCTTCTGGCCGTAATTCCCATGTCGCTGAAGGGGTGGAGTTGTGCAAGGTTTGCGGAGCTAAATGGTAAATGGGAGCTGAAGGGCAGAACAGGAGGGATGACAGCTTCTATTTGGGCTCATGAAAAGCCTGGGAATTCTTTAGATAAACTATTTATCTGTCTTCAGTTAAGTGGGAGACTGGTATTGAGACAAATATTGCTTGAGTCTTCTTCTGGCTGCAAAATTCAACTTGGCTGGATCCTCAGCTGCCCGTAAGGGCTCAGCAGGGCTTGGTTTCTCTCTCAGGCGGGCTTGCTGAGGTCTGCAGTGCCACACGTCCACTGAGCACCACAGGAGCAAGTCACACCAGTGCCTCAAACAGTTTTGCCAGCAGCTCTTGTAATGCTCAGCTTGTGTCTTGCAACCTCTGCATGCAGAGCTGTGCGCAGGTACCACCTGCAAATTTAACCCATAGTCCAAAAAAACAAATAGGAAGCAGCTTCGTGGATCACTTCCCAACTCACTAAAGCCACCTCCCAGGACCAGAGAGCCACCTCCTCTTTTTGCAGCACCAAAAATGTGGGTGTGGAGGCTAAAAGCCTGCTGTCCTCAGAGGCTGCAGGTCTGAGAGCCGAGGTTTCCTCCTGCCAAGCTGCCGTGAGCTCAAGCTGGAGGATCAAGCAGGATTTGGCCAGGCTGAAATGTAACTGGCATCCACCTGACAAAGCTGTGTCGTAACTCGTGGCTAGACCTGCTGCAACCCTCCGCGGGCTTGCTTTACGGGACTAGCTGCAGGAGAAGCAGGCTCTGCCCTGGTGTGGTCGTTTATGATGATTTGGCTCAGTTTTACACTTACTGAGCAGCGTCTGCCTCCTGAAGCACCAGGACTATTGTACCTGGAGCTACACGGATCATGTTTTGTAATACCAAGTGGATCTGGGGACCGGCCTGAGTTTGCAAGAGCTCGTCCACGCTCGCTGGGGCTTCGTGCGGCCGCTCCAGTGGTGATGAGCTATTTTAGGGTACCAGGAGCTTAAATTCGTCTGCTGCTTAGTGGCTGGCCTTGCAGATAGTGCTTTAAGCAGCACACAAAGTAGCTGAGGAAGCTGCCAGGGAGCTAAATCCTGCTGCTGAATGGCCAGGTGGGACCTGAGCTCTTGCAGACGTGGGCACGGTGCTGTGCCCGCAGGGACTCAACCCCGCGGAGGCAGGCGAGGTCCCAGCACCTTCCACAACCCAAAGGTCTTGTTTAGGCAAAAAAGGAGCCCACCCCCGTGCGTGTAGGAGCTGCTGCTGTTTATCTCCGGGGGAAATAACACTTCAGATAGCGATGACTGCAGACCTTTGGCTCTTGGTGATGTCAGGCATCGAGCGTTTGCCAGATGCGTGCGGCGAGACCTCCTCCGTCTCCTGCTCAGCTGGAGGTTTTGCTTCCCGTGGGGCATGTCATACATCGGCGATACCCAGAGCTTGGAGGGGTCACCAGGTGCTGGTTCACATCACTGGGAAGGGGAAAGCAGCTTCTTCCACCGTGCAGCTGGGTGGGATGCAGCTAGCTGCAGTCCTTCCATCGGTTTGCAAGCTTAGGTGTGGATCCTGAAGGAGGAGCTGTAAATTCCTGCTTGTACTCCTCCTGTTCCTGCAGATACAACTGGCAGTGCTGTTCTTCGGGTCCGTCTGGCACTCAAATATTTAACTCTGCTTGGTTTGTTTACCCCGATTACATGGCTTTATGGCTCCTGTAGGCAGGCTTAGATCTGTTTGAAGAAATTTACCTGTGCTAATGGTCGAGCAGATGGATGGACCTTTGCTCCCACTGCGGTGTGCTCAGTCTCGGGCTGGGTTTCCAGCAGCTGGGACGGGTGCATTGGTGCAGTGGGAAGTGATCAGCCTCCTAAGGAAAGCTTCGGTCGTGCTGGAGGCCAGGAATAAGTGCTTATAGTCCTTAAATTCCTGTTTCTAGGCCAAGTTTAGGGAGCCATCACGCCTCTGCCTTTGCTGGCAGCTCAGCCCCGGGCTGAGTTTGTGCAGCAGCAGCTCTAAGCACCTCTTGCAGGTGCTGCATGGGCAAATTTGGCTGGTGCCTGTGGTGTGGGGCTGTCCTGGCTTGAATTGGCAGGAGGAGGATGTTCTCCATTATATGGATCAGCCATGAAACATACTCTCCTTCTGCTGACCCATCTCTCATGGGGCATCCCAGGCAGGGCAGCGGCAAGTGCGTGGGACAAGCTGCTGGGGAAGAGCATCGATCTGAAAGGCAGAATGACTTTCAGCCTGTAAATCCCTGCTCTGAGCCCCAGGAAAAGCCTTCAGAGAGTGAGCACCTTTCTGAAACGGCTTCCACCTCTTGGCGGGGAAAAAGCAGGCATGGCATTGCTCTCACCGAGCAATGTGCAGTCAGCGTGCTCCCAAGCACCGTGCGTATCCTTGCCAAGAGAAGCACAACCCCACGTCTCTGTAACAGGAGATGTTGGCAGACAGACAGAGAGATCTGGCTGGGCTCATGCAAGGAAGGAGCTCCACGTGGGAGCTGGGTGTCCTTGCACGTGGCCGAGGGGCTGGCAGCAGCAGGACAGCACGCGTGGTGCGCCTCCTGCTCCGCAGGGACAAGGACAACCCCTCTGCTCCAGGGACCATCCTCCGAGAGCAGCGATACTCAGTGCAGAGGGAGGATGAGGTCTTGGGTCTCTCCTACCTCTGAGCAAGACGTGACAGATGGAGGGGTTACTTGTTGCGCCGTTGCTTTCTTTCCCTCCACTCTTCCAGGGAGAGAGGTTTCCAGTCTGTGGTCTTAGAGCCCAAATTGTCCAAGGTGGTCAAAGTAGAGGGACACCCCTCGCAGCCTGGGGATGAAAAGCAAAGTCACCTCCTAATTAAGCAAAAAGGGAGAGGGATAAAGGTGTGACATAAGCCATGGGGCTCTACGGAGCTGCTGCAACCCCAAACATCTGCAGACACTTCCCAGAGCCCTGCATGACCCCAAATCAAGAGGGAAGCGTACAGGGGTAGGACACCCAGCTTGGCTAACATGCTGCAGCTGCTGTCTTAAAGACTTTAAATGCTGCAGAGAGCAGCAGGAGCGTGGGGAGAGGAGGAGGGAATGGCATTTCTGGGCACTCGCTCAGCATGTCGCAACTGGGCTTCAGCTCCCCGTAGCATGATTCAACAAAACCGGCTTGCGTGCTGCTGCTGCCAAAGTACTTCTTGGCCACGGCGGCGGGGGACGTAACGCCCGGCTTTCCGCAGCGTCACATCAAGTTTTTTCCTACAGGGGCTGACACAAAGCGTGACCTTTGCGTGTACAATCAGGGGCTGCAGACGTGGTCAGAGCGTCGTGCTGAAGGGCAGCTGGAGCTTGTAGGTGCTGCCCCGGTCTGAGAGCTGCTGGGGTGCAGCAGCCAGCAAAAACTGGTATTATTGCAACTGGAAAAACAAGTAATTTTGGTTTAAAATCCATACTCCTGTATTAGCAGAGGAAACGAGGGTTAGCATCTGGTTTGTCTCTGGGCTTTAGGGTACAGGGTGATGGAACAGTCCTTTTATTTGCTCACTTGCCCTGCTTGCATACAGGGAAAGATGCTGTGATGCATGGGACACTGTTACTTATAGTGGAGGGGAAAATTTGCTGGCCCTAATGGAACCAGGGCATGGGTTGTGCTGTGCATGGTCAAGGAAATTTCAGAGTGTCCGTGGTGTGAGAACAGGAGGGAATATCAGGTTAGGAACATTGCACAACCCCAAATAGCAGGGTCAGTGCTGCTGGAGCGCATCCTGCAGAAACCTGAGCGCTGCTGTGGATGGCTCAAGGTGTCTCGTTGGCTCTTTTGGTGTGTAGATCAGCATGAAATCTCTTGAAAGGAGAACAGTTTCCAATGGTAAGCCTCCCCTCCATGCCTTTTTCCATCTTGGAGGGTGGCCAGAAGGCGTGTTAAGCAGTTAGGTCTCTTTTCAGATACTAAGCAAACTTGCTCGTGTTATGGGACGCTAATTATTTTTTTCCTTTCTTGTTGGAGTGTGAGCCACCAATGTGCCGAGATGGGTTTTGGAAGGAGACGTAGCCATGGCTAACAGGACCATGAAGAACTGGGCTGGCTTGGACAGGAGGCTTACAAGAATTCCTTTGGGAAGAGTGGAGAAACAAAGGGCACAGCCTACTGCAACCAGCCTTTGTTTCTGCTTGGCTGCCTGTCCTCTTAGTGACTAAGATCATTCTGTTTATTCTGCTTGCTCAGTTTTAGGAGCCAATGTCTAACTTGCAGCCCTTAATGCAGCCTTTGAAATCCAGGATAGGTGATGTCCTCAGCCCTTGGGCTGTTCTTGGTGGGAAGTGGGACAAGAGTGGTGGACTTGTACTGGGGACTTCTTGCTTTATTTATTTATTTTTAATTATTTTCCTTTTAATTTTTATTACGTTACGTCTGCCTTCATGTGAGCTCACTCTGTTTCTTTCCTAGCTGGTTAAAACCCACAATCTGCTGACCACCAGGAATTACATTTTTGGGTACCATCCACATGGCATCATGGGCTTAGGTGCCTTCTGCAACTTCAGCACAGAGGCCACGGGCGTCAGCCAGAAATTCCCTGGGATCCGACCATACCTTGCTACCCTGGCTGGGAATTTCAGGATGCCCATTTTGAGGGACTACTTAATGTCTGGAGGTAAGTGTAGGAGGTCTTTGCTTCTCCTACCCATGCCTTTGCCCCTCTTCCACACTGATCTGCTGAAGGTGTTGCTGCCCATGGCAGGGAGTTGGAACTAGATGATCTTTAAGGTCCCTTCTAACCCAAAGTATTCTATAATTCAAATGAAAAATTGTGAGAGAAACCTGCACAACCCTTTTTTCTTTGTAGCATCACACAAACATCGCTTCCATAGTTGTCAAGAGGAAGCTGTGAATAAATGCGTCAAGGGCTGCTGCTTCTCTGCATTCATCCTTAGTCCAAAAATACTCTGAACAAAGGCATACTAAAGATATCTGGTACTTGTCTACATCTTTCACAGCCACAACTGTGTAAAACAAGTCATCCTAGTTGGTAGTAGGAGGTATTGGTAGATGAAATTGCGCTATGTGAAAATACCAACAATTCCCTAGTCTTTGAAACATGAGCTCCTGGGTCTCATGGCATGAGGTGGCATGAAGCCAACCTTCATGGTGGTGGTAGATGCCCTCTTCATCCAAGTGGTTTTAGATGCCTGCCAGAATAACAGATTTTGGGTTATTCCATGGTTTCAGCTGCTCAGAAGAGCCTAGGTATATTCCTACAGATGGGTCACAGAGAATAGGCAGTGATATAAATTGCTGAATTACATTATTAGGTGTTGTTGGGTTTTGTTTTGTTATTTTTTTTAATGGACTCCTCTATTTTAATGATGGACGGGTGCTCAAGAGTTAGGAAGAGACAAGGGAGTAAGCCTTTAAAAGACCATGACCCGAGCAATGCAGGAACCTCTTTGCTGCCCCTGAAGCAATCAATATATAATCAGTACTATTTATCATCAATAAATGTACTTAAAACAGGTATCTTAATTCAGTCTTTTGGCTGAATCTTAGCTCATGGCTGGGAAAAGTGAGGAAGTAGCAGCATTTGACTGTTTCTAGACTACTGCCTTAATTAAGTGAGGGAGAAGAAAACTACTCAGATGTGGTGTAGAAAGGATGCATGTCCCTGCCCAGGAAAGGCAGTATCTGAAGCAAGTTGGTTGCCATCTGCTTGCATTAGATGGAAATAATTTGTGAATTCTGCAGGACAGCAGTGCATGAGAAGCTGGGATCTGCTTTCCAGACTATTGCACAGCTCTAAACTTCATTCGTCTGTGCAGCATCAGCCATTCTGCTTAAAAAAGACCCTTTCAATCTGCACAAGGTGACTGGTAGAAGAAATCTTGTGCCCATCCAGAGCCACATCCTAGAGCAGAAAGGGTTTCTTCTCTGGGATAGCCAAGCCAGTACAGTTAAATCAGTGGGAAATCCTGTACTTACTGGATTTAAGGAAGACTGTAGGTGTGATCTCTTGGACAACATTATCTTTCTCAAAGTCGTTATTTGTCTTTACTCTTCCTATACTGGATCTTGAGGGTGTTGCTGCAAAGGCTTTTAATGTCACTTGCAAAGTGCTGATAGTTCCCCAAATCCTTTGTTTTTGTGGATGAACTACTTTGAGTGAAATCCTGGCAAATATTACAAATACACAAACTTAGCCATTTTGCAACCACTGTTGCATATTACAGTGTTGCAGTGGAGATTAAAGCTACAGCAAGCAAGCCTCCTCTGAGGCACAAGGAGATGGCCAGAAAATCCTGTATACTGTATAAATGTGCTCAAGAGCAGAAGTCTGCATTCGCCGCTTGTCTGCATGTCTCCTCGCATATCCTGGAGGAAAGATTTCCACGCTCAGTGCTGTGAGCAACAATAATCTCCTTCTGCTGACAAGTGTGAGGGGGCTGGATGTAAATCGGAGCTGTTGGTAGCTGGGGCCGTGTCGTTGGTGAGCCTTGGTGGGCAAAAGTACCAAGGCTCTCATAGAGTCATTAATGTTGGAAAAGCCCTCCAAGATCATCTGGTCCAACCGTCCCCCATGACGAATGTCACCACTAAACCATGTCCCCAAGCACCACATCCAGCCTTTCCTTGAACACCCCCAGGGACGGGGACTCCACCACCTCCCTGGGCAACCCATCCCAAGGCCTGACTGCTCTTTGTGAGAAGAAATGTCTCCTCATTGCCAACCTGACCCTCCCCTGGCACAACTTGAGGCCATTCCCTCTGCCCCTATCACTGGTTACCTGTGAGCAGAGGCCGACCCCCAGCTCCCCACCCCTTCCTCTCAGGCAGTTGCAGAGAGCAATAAGCTCTGCCCTGAGCCTCCTCTTCTCCAGCCCCAACCCCCCCAGTGCCCTCAGCCGCTCCTCACAGGACTTGTGTCCCAGGCCCTTCCCCAGCTTCGCAGCCCTTCTCTGGACACGCTCCAGGGCCTCGATGTCCTTCTGGTGGTGAGGGGCCCAAAGCTGAACACAGCACGTCCTACTGGGCAGCCAGCACAGCTGAGCCTTTCAGAGGAACATGGTCAGGGACAGCTGTAGCTGTGCTGAATGAAGTTGGATGGGTTTTTCCATCTTCAAATCCAGCCATCTAGAGAAAGGTGTACTCCCCTGTGGCCTGGAGCTGGGTTGAGGTGGTGACCTTGGTGTCCTGTATTTAAAGATACACACAAAGGCTTGCAGGCCTGCCCTATGTAATTCCAGGGGACCCATTCATCACTTCACTTCTTGGTTCAAGTGACTACCATGAGATGTGCAGAATCAGCTTCTAAAATTAAATGGCGTGTACTACTGCCCTTTGTGGTGCAATGACCTTAAGTACTTTGCACAGCTCGGACAAGTTGTGTGGACGGGAATATAAATGATGGCATCTAGTTTTTCCTTGGCTTATGCTAGCCAAAAATGTGAGGCATGAGCAAGCTCAGACAGTAACTGTAGGGTAAAACCATGACTTTGAGGGATAGAAGGATAGATAGAGGGATAGAAGATCACACTTCTTAGTATTTTTAGAGCAATAGAGTCAAAGGGTCCCTTTTTCATCTGGCTGAATGGGATCACTGGATTTGAGGCCTGGTGCTTCAGCTTTGCAGAGCACTCCCTGCTCTAAGGTGCTGTGGGTGGTAGTACAGCCCTGTCCCTGCCCACACACGATCGAGGGAAGGATCTTCCCAGGCACTTATCCCAGAATATGGACTTACCTGAGCACCTTGTACTTCTCATGCAAGGGCTTGAGATGTTATTTTGGAAATTTGAATTGTTTTTCAAATTAATTCACACTAGATGTCTCAGAGAGGCTTGTCTATTTGTTTTCTTTGTATCACTAAAGCATCCTCACAGGCTGACTTATTCCACTAATTGCTTTTGCTGAGAAACTGGTAAGATTCATACTTGTGTCCATCAAAATTATACAGCTGCTTGGCTTCCACCCTAAGGATAAACCAGCTCCAGTTTGCATGGAGGGAGGAGGTCTTAAACAACTGCCTTGTGCATTGCTAAGCATAGAAGAAAATCCTTGCTGAAATCTTGCATTTAAAGGCAAGTTTTTGAGAGCTGGTGGTGGTGGAGTTTGTCTATGACCAAGTGCTGTCCAGTCCTATTAAATGCTTGTGTAGTCATGGAGCAGGCTGCCTGAAAGCATACTTTCCAATAACCTTTCCAATAACCACAGGGAAATATGGCAGCTCAGCTAGAAGCAGAAATTTCACACCTTCATTGCAAGGTTGGCTGATGTCTTCAGGATCATCCAGGCAATTCCTGATCTTGCAGCTAGTTCTTTTGTCTCCCCCAACTCTGCAGGTATATGTCCTGTGAACCGCGACAGCATAGACTACATCTTGTCCAAGAACGGCAGTGGCAACGCCATCATCATTGTGGTGGGGGGAGCGGCGGAGTCCCTGAACTGCACCCCGGGGAAGAACTCCGTGACGCTGAAAAACCGGAAAGGATTTGTGAAACTAGCTCTACGGCATGGGTAAGAGGCAACCTCAACACTCGAGCAGTACTGTTAGCATGCAAAAGGTGGTCTCATCTCCTGAAGGAGATGATCACAGAATCACAGAATAGTCTAGGTTGGAAGAGACCTCCAAGATCACCCAGTCCAACTTCTGACCTAACACTAACAAGTCCCCACTAAACCATATCCCTAAGCTCTGCATCTAAACGTCTTTTAAAGACCTCCAGGGATGGTGACTCCACCACTTCCCTGGGCAGCCCGTTCCAATGTCTAAACAACCCTTTCAGTAAAGAAGTTCTTCCTAAGATCCAACCTAAACCTCCCCTGGTGCAATTTTAGCCCACTCCCCCTCGTCCTGTCACCAGGCACGTGGGAGAATAGACCAACCCCCACCTCGCTACAGCCTCCTTTAAGGTACCTGTAGAGAGCGATAAGGTCGCCCCTGAGCCTCCTCTTCTCCAGGCTAAATAGTCCCAGCTCCCTCAGCCGCTCCTCATAAGACTTGTTCTCCAGACCCCTCACCAGCCTCGTTGCCCTCCTCTGGACTCGCTCAAGCACCTCCATGTCCTTCTTGTAGTGAGGGGCCCAAAACTGAACACAGTATTTGAGGTGCGGCCTCAGCAGAGCCGAGTACAGGGGGACAATCACATCCCTGGACCTGCTGGCCACGCTGTTTCTTATACAAGCCAGGATGCTGTTGGCCTTCTTGGCCACCTGAGCACACTGCTGGCTCATATTCAGCCATCTATCAACCAAAACTCCCAGGTCCTTCTCTGCCAGGCAGCTTTCTAACCACACATCTCCCAGCCTGTAGCTCTGCTTGGGGTTGTTGTGCCCCAGGTGCAGGACCCGGCACTTGGCCTTGTTGAACTTCATACAGTTGACCTCAGCCCATCGGTCCAGCCTATCCAGATCTTCCTGCAGAGCCTTCCTACCCTCGAGCAGATCGACACATGCACCTAACTTGGTGTCATCTGCAAACTTACTGAGGGTGCACTCGACATCTTAGATGGATCCTTTCTTCAGTCTTGCTGTGTTGCACAGCTCCATGCCCAAAGCCTCAAACACGTGAACCTGTCCCATCTTCTGCCAAGTCTAGCTGACTTGCTGGTCTGTGCTTTGTGCTGCAAATAAAGCTCTGGCCAATAAAATCTGCAAATGTGCAGCCTGAAAGAGCACACAGCAGTGTGGTGCTGCAATAGTGACCGCAGCCTGGGGGCACGGGGGTCCTGACACCTCTCCATCCTTCTAGTGCGGACCTGGTTCCTGTCTACTCCTTCGGGGAGAACGAAGTGTACAAGCAAGTGATCTTCGAGGAGGGTTCCTGGGGAAGATGGGTTCAGAAGAAGTTTCAGAAGCACATTGGCTTTGCTCCGTGCATCTTTCATGGCCGTGGCCTCTTCTCCTCCAACACGTGGGGCTTGTTACCGTACTCCAAGCCCATCACCACTGTCGGTAAGGTTTTGGGGTGAACATGTTGTGTGCTTCTCTAGGTAGCAGCGTACTTGAATCTGTGCCATATACCTGCTCTAGTTTGGTCTTGGGGTGTTGAAAAACTCTATTTATAAAGCTCCATTTTCCCTTTTAAATGAAACCTCCCAGCACAAGCTGAGAATGAGCCACAGTAGCTTCAGGAGGCTGCAAGACTCCCATCATATTCTACCAGCCAGTTGAGCCAGTGAGCTCCTTTTGGACAAAATGCTGTGGCTGTTACCTTCTCTAAGCCAAAATCAGAAGCAGCCTGCCCTACTGCTGGCAACGTGATACTGTCTGATAGCTGAGCCTTAATGCCAACCGTAACGTGTGCCTCTGAGTCTTCCATTCCAAAGAAACAAGGCTTTTAGGCAAATAAGCGTTTCTTTGCTATTGTGTCTAGTGGAAGTATCAGAGCCACAGCTTTTAGCCTTGGTTCCTGTTAACTGGGAGGGGATTTATCACTAGGCTGCAGGCAGCAAGTGGGACTTCCTCACCGTTTTGCACACAAGCCCTGGTGCTGTTTGTGTAGCTAAAATGCCAGACTTGAAATTAGGTCCTAGTGGTGGGATGGTTTTGCTTAGCAAAACTGGGGAGGAATCAGGCAAACATCTACCACAGTGGCAAGCTGTGCTATGCCAGGGTGGATGTGCTGAGCTAATGCATCTGTAGCCCTAAAGGACAAATCTCCAGGGCATACAGGGACATTTAATCTAACCTGTGGGTCTTTCCTTTTTTTGTCAGTTGGCGAGCCCATCACCATCCCCAAAACTGATAATCCATCCCAGAAGGAAGTGGACTTCTACCACAGCATGTACGTGGACTCCCTGATCAAACTCTTTGACAAGTATAAGAGCAAATTTGGTCTGCCAGAGACTGACGTCTTGGAAGTCAACTGAAGGGACTGGCTCAGCAGCAGCACCTCCTTCTCTCGGATTCAGCCCATCTTCTCCAGGAGTCCAAACTGTCATCATGCATTTGAAAGCATGTGTGGGTGTATGTGTCTTCTTAAAGAAAGTGTTTAAAGTATTGCTAGACCACTTGTAAAAATAATAATTAAAAAAAAAAAAAGTCTTTACTTAGGATAAATCCCATTACAAACATCTTTCTGTCCAAAAGAGCACAACTCCCCATTGCTGTGAGGATTTGGATGGGGGAAATGATTGCCTTTGTAATCTGCTCCATAATGCTGTTGGATTGCCAGTGGTGGATTAGAAGCATTCCTACATCTACTGCACAAGCTATTTTGGGGAGGGCAGCATCCAGCTGGTTCTCAACCAGAAAGCAGCAGGCTGATTTGACCAGGAGAGCGGTATTACAGGCACGTTGCACAAGAGCCATGCTGAGACATGCTTTACCTAGCACAAGGGCTTCTCTGCTTTGGAAAAGCCCCTTCTGAAAGCACCAGCAGGCTGCCAAAAGCCAGGCAGGGCACCTACCCTGCATGGTGCAGGGAACCAAAGGATGTGTGAGTCTAGAGGACCTCAATCCATATCGATATGCCGGATACTTTGGTGGCTGTAACTTCACTTCTTGTGTCTGGAAAGTCACTTTAGAAGCAGGTCTGTCCCAAGTGCTACTTGCACAGTGGTACGTAGCAGGAAAGACAGGACTCCTTCATAGCCACGAAGCTCCGAGGACAAGTTCCAGGAGCGGTGGGACGGTGCAATGGTGTGGCCCCAGTGTTGCAGACCCTTAGGGTAGCCAGTAGGGGTAAACGCAGCGGGACTGTTCGTGTTTTGGATCCCCCCCAAAAAAAAGCGTTTGGGGAAAGCTTAGGAGAAACTTCTGCCCAAAGACGGCTTTTAAATATTCTGTCCAGTGAATGTAAAGGAGTAGCCTTCTCACGCATAGGATCCGAAGTGAGCGACTTTTTAAAAGTGTTTATAAAATGTTTACGTGGCTGCTAACCGTGCTTGTAGTGAGATTTCTTCAGAGTACAGTGTTTGTGTAAACCTGAAACATTGCACTACTTGCATGTCTGACCTGCCTTTGCAAACGTTTGGTGAGTGTATTTTGAGCTCTAAAACGTGCCTTTCTTCCATGCAAGAGGACGGTACTTCACATTCCTGGAATCTTGCCTCTGACGACAAACGTCCATCTGTCATATTTGATAGACTGTTGTATTTACAGAGTACCGATTTTTTGTACAAATTTCTAGAAATAAAACTTGAGCAAAAACAGTGGGCTGCTTTGGTCTCTTCCGTGCTGTGGTGTTCGTGGTACAGCGGTTGTTTGGGTAAATGCAGCTGTGCCTGGGCTTTTACGGGGAGGAAAGGGGTTGGTCTGTCCAAAAGGAGAGCCGTGCTTACCTGCATGGTCCCTACATGGGATACTCACGAGATTAAGAAAATCTTTGTGGGTGCGTAAGGAGCTACAGTTGCCTACTTACATCTCTGGGCCTCGTTTGCTGAGCAGATAAAATTCATGCCATCTTGCTCCTTCCAGCAAAGGGCTTTGTTGCTGTTGCCTGGCGAAGGAAGAGCAGGATTGCATCCTCCCAGCTCCTGTCTGAGCCCCCAGCCTTCCTCCGCAGGAGGTGCAAACGCTCCAGAAAGGGCACGCGTTGCTGGAAAGTTCACGCGGGTGACAAACTTATTTTTTTGCCTTTTTCAGGCTTGGCCATGGGCTTTGAAAGCCTCTTGGTCTGGAAGATAGACCTGGTTGCTCATCTCCCCTCCGAGTAAATCTGGTCCTGGTTTCTGCTAGTGGATATTAAGGCTGGGTTGCTGTGACTTGGCTGAAACAGCCCAGGGAGAAAAACCGTGAAACTGGGAGCAGAGCCCTGGGATGCTCTGCTCCGAGCCCTCTGTGTGACCTGGAGGGGGTCGGCTCTCTCGGAGCTTTCTCAAAACTTACCGAGTTTTATATCAAAGCACAGCTGCTGCTTGCAAATTCCCTAAAGCAGAGGAGGGAGGGAGCTGCTCCAAACAAGGATCCACTCCTGTGCAGGGCTGTGCTAACGAATCTCCTGTAATTGTCCCTTCTGCAGCTCTGCCTAGGACTGACCGTGCTTGAAGGGGACACCCAAGTCCTATAAATTAAGCTCTAATGTGAAACCGGTCCTAAATATTGTTATTTTCTAGCTGCTTACCACCAGTTTGTAGGAGGATTCTTTCCTTTGATCTCATCTTGTGCCCGAGGTCCATGCTGGGCTCATTTTTCAAGCACGACTCTGAGCTGATCTCATGAACAAATGACTCCCCCTGAGCTGTTTTTTTTTATTATTATTATTTTTCTTTTTTTTTTCTCTTTTTTTTTTTTTTTTTCCTGTAGTTGGTTTCCCTTCTCGAAGAGATAAGGGCCTCATCTAAAACTCACCTGGCTTGTGGTTTGTTTAAGGATTTTAACTGATTTAGCAAGAAGCTATGGGCACCTATACAGGCACCTGTATCTCCTGCTTCCACCCTAGCCTACATAACATGGGCATTTCTTGGGGACGGGCTGCCTTGGATGTACACAGCACTAAGTCAAGAGAGATGAAAATGTAAAATAACCGAAGCATTAACAGAAATTAAAGTTGCCACCTCTGACTCGGTGGTGCCATGCCACAGGTTGCTGGACGGATGGAGATGGTGTCAGGAGCACTGTGCTCTTATTGCCTTCTTGTTCAGGCACCTTCTGCTGGCCAAAATAAGAGGTGGGATTCTGCTTCTGCTAGGTAAAGTAAAGCTGATCTTTGTATTTTTTTTTTCCTTTTCTTTTTATTTTTCTTCTTTTTCCCTTTTCCTTTTCTTTTTCTTTCTTTTTCCTTTTCTTTTTCTTTTTTCCTTTTTTCCTTTTCTTTTTCTTATTCTTTTTTTCTTCATTTTCTTTCTCTTCTTTTTCTCTCTTTCTTTTTCTTTTTCTTTTTTCTTTTTTTTTTCTTTTTTCTTTCTTTTTTCCTTTCTCTTTTTCCTTTCTCTTTTTCTTTTTCCTTTCTCTTTTTCTTTTTCTTTTTCCTTTCTCTTTTTCTTTTTCCTTTTCTTTTTCATTCTTTCCTTTTTTTTTTTTTTTGAGAAATGGGCATCTTTGCTTTCTGGCGGACCTGTCTTGCCTTTAACTAAGCAACTTCCTTTCCTCTGCTGTTGTTTAGCTTGGTGTTAAAGTGCATTCACACTTCTCTGGTGCTTTTAGACCTCCCTGCAAGAGTCTTGCTGCCCCCTGTCCCCTCCCTCAGGGCTTTCTGGCTTCAGCCTTCCTGCTTTTGTTCACCCCTTCCCAAGGATGCTCTTCCCCCCTGCCTGGGGCTGGGCTCACAAATTTGCCTGTTCAGAGGGGAAAGAAAGCCGCTGGGGGCCTTTCAACCTGTTTTTGTCCCTGTTTGTGCCTCCTTACAAGCTCAAAGCAGGGGGATTTTCACTGTCACCTCTTCTTCCTTGTGCTTTTAAGCAGCTTATGTCCTGTGCTTCAAATCAGAGCTCTCCCTCCAGCAAACAGAGCTGGAGAAAAAGGCTAGGTGGCTAATTATATGGGGAAAAAAAAGGCACGGGGATAGGATGCAGGCCACCTGCAATGATTCCTGCCTCAACTGCCAGCCACAGGGCATCCTGAGCATGTTACATGGGGTTATTTAGGTGCTTTTTCCCCGGCTGCAAAGCAGGGTGGTGATATTTTTTTATGGCGCTGGCATGCCAGCAGAAAAAATGGTGGGATGTCACCAGCTTGCTTGGAGACCCTCTTTAACTCAGGCAGGATAAACAAAAGTGTCATTCGCAGGGCATGGAAATTTGGGTTTGAGTAGCTTTTTATTAGGTCTGGAAACAGAGCAGGGTCTAAGGAAAGGGGTGGGGAAAAAAAAAAAAAATAGAGGACATGCTGCCCTCCAGAGGTGCCTGTCAGTAACTCCACGATAAGAAAAAAGGCATTTTGGGGAAATGCCAGGTAGTACTGCCGAGAAACCACGAAGCCAGCCTGGAACAGCTTTGTACTAGGTGGAGGCACAGGGCAGGAGTGGATGCATTACCCTCTGGATAAATATTGTGTCAGTTTAGCCCAAGCAGCAGCGCCACGCGGAATAACAAATGAATCTCTACAGTGCAAAGCCTTCTGAGCTTCACGCAGGAAAATGATCCTCGGGAAAATGGTGCTAGTTGGCAACAGCTCAATTAAATGAGGTATTTCCCTTTCGGGAAGAATCCTGTTTTGACAAAAGTGGGCAAATTTCTGCCAGGGGTTCATGAGACCACCTTTTGGAGCTGAAAGGACAAGAAATGAAAAGGCTGATGCCGAAATTGCTCTGCTTTGTGGTTTTCTTTTCTCCTTCTGCCTTGGGAACATAGGGATGAGGATGTTATAACAGGCTGTAAAAGGCTTTAAAAGAAGCCTGGTGGGGATCTGAACTCCATGCGTGGTCTGATCATTGACTGGCCCTCTGTTTTTTCCTAGGTTTGATCCACTCGTACTGGCTGATGAGAGAGAGGGAGTTTTTTCCTGACTTTGCTCCACGAACTGGGGGTGCCCCAGCCCCGGCAGTGCCCACGGCCAGGCTGGGTGGGGCTGGGGGCAGGGGGCCCTGACCATGGCAGGGGGTTGCAATTCGGTGAGCTTTGAGGTCCCTTCCAACCCAAACCGTTCTCTGATTCTATGATTTCATTCGTGTGCTATCCCCAAAGCATTCTTGTTGTAGGCTCCTTAATAAAAAGCCATAGTTCTCCCAGTTAGGCATCAGAAAGCACCGAAGCAGCATTTATTTCTATTCCCCCTGCCCCAAGAGCATGAGTTTGGGCAAAGCTAGCTCAGTTCTCCAGGCATCAAGTTCTCTGAGCAGAGTTTCCGTAGACACCAACAGCTGTTGCCTGTTTTCTCTACTGTCAAACGAGCTTTTCCACCTCGAGCCCATATTGGTGACAGAGCACAACGAGCCCTCAGCCTCCATCCTGGCCACAGGTTTACCCCTGACCAAGTGGCTGGGCTGATGAGTGCCATGAGACACATCTTGTTCGATGAAATACCAGGAGGTTAGGAGTTCTTATCAGAACAGGTATCAGAACCACAACACCCATCCGTTCTCATCGTGTCGGAGGCCTGGATGTGCCTTCCAACCAACTGGAAGTAAATTGTGCTAAATGGATGTATGGGTTTCATCTGTAAAGAGTCAGTCAAAATGTTCTGACCTAGAAATGATACCTAGCGAGTCAAAGATCAAGAAAGATTTCAGTACAAATGCTGCCTTGGGGATGCTTTGCAGCCAGAGGGCTCCCAGCCAATGCCTGCATCGATTTTTTTTCTTCCGTAATCATTAATGGATCATCCTGCAGAGGCTTTCAACTCAAAAGGCTTGAAAGAGCTCGATAAATACTCCAGACATGGATTCGCTTTGCTCATTGGTGAAATGCAACCAGTTACGGGGTGGGAAGCACCCTTACCCATCAGGTGAAGCCAGGGAGTCAGAACAGCACCTCTGCAAGATGGAAACACAGTAAAGGGAAGGGACTTGAAATCAAGCAGAATTTCAAGCAGAAGATATATTTATTTTAGAGACTCCTTTCAGTGTGGCAGGGGATATTTCATGACCATGCCTGAGCAGGAGCTTAGGTTTTTTTTGCATCTTGCTTGGATGACAGTCGTTGCAGTGACTTGGAGACCCAGTACTTCTTCCGCGGTGAGCTGCCAGCCTCTGGCCTTGATGTAAGGTTCACTGAAATCAGACAAACCCTTCTGCTTGGTTCACATGGGCTTTTCATGTAGTCCCCAGCGAGGGATCCAGGAGCAAGCACTTTGGGGTGGCTGGGGGTGAGGGAGCCCATGTGCAGAGGTGTCCTGCTTTCACCAGCACAGCCCTAGGACTGCCCCCAGAAGGATCAGCGCCATAGTATGTAAGGTAAGACCTGTAATTCCTCTGTCTGGTGTGATCCCAGAGCATACAGATATAGTCTTCTCCTACAGCCCACTGAAAACCCTGAGGGAAAAATACTGGTAAATACCATTCCTTATCCCAAGCTGATTAATTCTCTCCCTTATTTTTTGTTTCCTGTTCTGCCTTTTAGTCCACGACACATTCATTTTATGTATGGCGAAATAAACTTGTTCAGCAGTCTCTGTTAACTTAGCAAGCATATTCAGTAATCACGTAGATTCATCCAGCATCTTCTATTCTGGAGCACATCGAAGGGCTTTGCCTGGAGTTTTGGTTTTATATCTGAGTCAAAACAGCACCACGTTTTCCCAGCTGTGCTGCAACAGCATTCAGAGGGCAAAACATCACTTTGCCAAGCCCTGATTGAGCAGGAGGCAAGCCATCCTTCAACCTAACCTCATACAGGGGCCCTACGAAGCCAAAAACGTGTGTGAGTTTAATGCAGATGTGTCCCTGAGTAAGGACACCGCAGGCTCACAGCTTTAATCCCAAGTGCCATTTCCAGGAGGCCTCTTTCAAACATCCCAAGACATCTTGGCACAATTCTGCCTTGCTTGTGAAACCTGCTAAGATCACAGCATGACTTCACGTGGCAGCAATTCTCTTTTACCATCCCAAAAACACAACGTATTATCAAGAGCTGGCTCTCGCTGCTTCCAAACTGAGAAGGTTTTGCGAGGTTCTTTGAACATTTATTGAACTCGTTAAACTTTTCCTGTTAAGAGCTTTTCTTTACGGCAACAGTGGTGAAGCAATAACATCCTTCTGAAGGGAGTTTTTACAACCCCCTGCCACTTCGCCCCCCTCCAGCTCTGTTAGACAATAAGCTTTTGTTTGGATTTTTTTCAGTCAGCCAACTCAAACAACTTCCAAACTAACCGGCAACACTCTGGCAGGAGTAAATGGGCCGAAATATCTTCTCCGAAATAAAAAATCAGGTTCACATATGGAGGTTATACTGTAACCCAGAGGGTGAGATTGTGTCAGGGCTGATGCTGGGACTGGTACTGTGGCAGCATCCACCGTTGAACTGGATCCCACCATCCTCATCATGTCACAGCCATCTGGTAAACCTCATCCCAAGCCAGTGGGACTTGAGGTGTAGGTTTTTGTCTTGGCAAACCCTCACTTCACCACACACCTGATCAAAAAGAGCACCAAAGATGTTCAATTTTGATCTGTTGACTTCGTTGGGTTTGAGATCAGCCTACCTTGGTCGGGAGACTCCAGTCTGTGTACACGTTTCTCGAGCTACCCAGAAAAACCAGCAGGACAAACAACACCCTTTCCCCCAAACCACAATGTTTCACTGTATTGAAGGCTTCAAGGAAATAATACACGCGTGGTTTTAAAGCAATGTGGTTGAAAGCATTGCATGTTTTCCCAGAAATTAGTTTTGTTTTACTGGTTGTTACTCTCTACTTAGTAATTGTGCTGTGAAGATGGGGAAAGAACCCAGGTGCCAAAAGTTAACGTGCCCATAGCAAAGAGACATTCGCTGCCTACAGCAATTAGAAAACAATTCTTCTTCAACCTTGTCCATATGGGAACAAGGGCAGTTTGTAAGGGTGGACGCAGGGATCCCCTTGTTTTGGGATGCTGCTGCTGGTCTCCTTCATGAGTCTATCATTTAAACATCAGTTTGCTCTGAGTCTGAGCAGAAAGTTTCTCCATGAAAATAGTGGAAAATAATGGAAAATAATGTAGATACTCTACACACCAAAGCACCAAGAAATCCCTTCCATGCCCTCCAGGGAAATTGTATATCAGTCGTGAGCTGACTTATGGATTTCTTTTATTAAAAGGGGACTTTGTGCACGTAGTGTGACCAGAATAGCTTGACTGCATATCAAAGATGCAATGAAATCTATGGGATGTGGGGTTTATCTGTATTGGGACACTCAGGAAACATATAACAAGTTAATGAAATCAATTAACAAAGCCATTTATGCAGCTGACAGTGATTGTGAAGTGCAAATGAATGGCAATTTCCTTGTAAATTAATAAACTCTCCTTGGGATTTAATGTGGTTTAACTCACCTTTGCACGTTTTCAGCATTTTTCTGAACATTTCCATATAGGCCAGAGCTAGCACATACCCTGACAGCCCTTCAGCTGATGATCACAGATATATGTTTCTATTTATTCAAAAATAAACGTATTTATTAGGTAGCTGCAAATGTCCTACAGCAGTTTAAGATAACCTCTGGGGACAGTGCAAGCATATCTGCCTGCAGTTAGAAACACAGACTCAAAAACTCTTTGTACATAACAAGTCCAGGGTTTAGCACCCACAAACACAGCCTCTTCTGTTAGCCTCTGTTGCTCAAGCTTGATGTCTTCAAATGCAGAGCTGGACAAGCTCTTTTAACCCCCAGAGCTGTGGCTGTAAGTTACACTATTTAACAGGCATTCAGTGGCAAAGCTCAAGCTTTTCCCACTTCTTTAAATACCTTGAAAAAATTAAGTGTTTAGCTCTGCACTTGGAATCTTTTCATCTGTCAGTGAAGTGTGTTTGCTCACTTGAGTGGTTTTGCAATGATCTAATACCCCGTAGCAGTATAAAAATGCATATTTTACCCGATCTAAGGCAGGGGTAGGAATTAGCCACAAGGCCATTGCTTCCTTTCCTAATGGTTCTGGCATGCCAAAACTTGCAAAAAAATAATAAATAAAATAAAATAAAATAAAATAAAATAAAATAAAATAAAATAAAATAAAATAAAATAAAATAAAATAATCTATTGAATGGAATTGACCTGCAGTCAGACCCTCTCCACCACGTTTCATTTGAAAGGACACCATCCCTTGTGTCTCAAATTGAGTGCCATCAAGCAAGAGCAGTACTGACACAGGAGTGTGAAGAAATAGAACACAAAAAGTTTCAAACAACACTTACATATTGCATGGCATTTCATCTAGCTTTCCACAGAGATTTTTCAAAATTCGTTTTATTCTGCACAACAGCTTACCCTATTTTGTTAACAACACATCTTAAAATTCTGTTAATAATAACTGAAAGTATTTTCTGGCCTTGCTTCCCAAACAAACGCTCAGAAAAAAAAATAAAAAAATAAAACAAAATCTAACTTTCTGTAAGGTCAAAGTGAGTGGCTGCTGGTGTGAGTTCAGACCACGTGTGAAGACCACGTGTGTAAGTTAGCATTTACACTCTTTTCTGAGAAATGAGGGGATATTTCTGAAAACTCCTGTCCCTGCTAGCTTGCTGGATTCACTTCAACAAAGCAGCAGCTGGGCAGGTGATGGGAGCGGGCTGCTGCATGCATCGATGCATTTTGCTGCAGCTGCAGGAATTTAATCTGTTACGCTAAACAGACGCAAGAACATCCATTGGGACGTAATAAAGGTGGTGCTGTCATCTTCCAAACTATGTGGACAGATAACACCGGCCTTTTAATGTGGTTAGAAATTCAAATGACAAGTTCCTAGGGCGTCAGTAAATTACACGGGGTCCTATGTAACGCCGGGTGTGCAGCTGAGATTTGCAGGACTCTTCCAACGTGACCGCTCCTGTGGGACTGCTGATGCAGGATAAAAGATGCCACGGCCCTCCCCAGGGGCAACTTGCAAATGCTCTGGTTAAAATAATCCACCAAGCCTTATTAATTAGCGAACCAATTATTTTAAGCCCAAAAGGGATGATTATTTTGTTTGCACTCAGACCTTATCCAAGGTTATTAAGTGTCTCCAGATTTCCAGATTAGGTTCTTTATCATGTTGAATGGTGACGTGAACTAGACGAGGGCTGGACTTAACCTGTCAAAGCTGATGGAAATCAAATGTAAAACGAAAACCTTAGCCCTGGTATTCCCTAAAAAGACCTCAGTACTGCTGTGGGTATGGTATTGTGTATAAATGCCTTTGTGTAATGTCCTTGTGAACAGGTACTTGTCACAATAGGACAGGAAAATAATAATAGATAAATAAATAAAAAGCGTGAAATTTGGAATATGAGGCCGAAACCTCAACGAGCATGAGCTGGAAATCTGCAGGGACTTTTTTTTTTTTTTTTTTGGAGTTGTATCAGTTCCACTGCTATGAAATGATTAATAAATGAACATGGGCTTTGCTGACTTGGGCTTATGTCTGAATTTTCCTCTGGGGGAAATTTTGCTCTTTAGCACCTGAATTAAGGGTTAGATCTCTCAGTGTATGTTAGGCAGCAAATTAAATGCAATCTCCATATACAGGGCATGAGAGTTGCTATGTTGAAATCATGTTACTTTTCTATGGAAAATCAGCATTTCAAAGGAAGTTTCGAGAAATTCATTGAACTGAATAAAAATAGGAAAGCCCTGGTATTGCTCCACAGCATGGGAGTCTTTCTGCAGGTAGTGCCTACGTAGTGTAGCGTGGACTTTGAATTCATGAAACCAGCATAAATTGCTCACGGTGTATTAGTTTACAGAGGACAGAAAGCACTTGAAGTTGCTTATATCCTACCACACAATTATTTTTATTTTTATTTTTTGCAGTGGTGGTGTTTCATTGTTTAGTGTTTCTCCGTAACCTGCAGGAGTGTCACAGTGGTTGAGTTTATGCAGTGAGGCATTGAATTTCTGCTGCGAGTCCAATTGTTCGCGTCTGTATTAACCAAACCCAGAACAACTCCAGCTTACGACACCCATCATCTCAGGATTCACTGATTTTTTTAAATCCCCAGATGTTTTGGGCAAACAAGCAGCAACATGTTCATGCTGTTTCCATAAACCAGTTTAGTGATTTATCTCAGAAATAGCTCTATTCCTACAACTCTGATCTTCTCTGATATTATACATAATTCTGAGCTGGGTTAGTTTTGCTGGAGGAAGCATATATAAAGAATTTCTAGGTCATAAAGCATTACTAAGTCTCTTTATTTTATGAACAATTTTGTTCCAAATGTTTTTCACACCTCTGGAATAAAGACTGAAAAGCAAAACAAAACAAAACAAAATCATATTTCATTCTAGAAAGCAAGTTTCAATCTTCCAGCATGAAGATGGAGTTCAAAGGCAAGGAGCACGAGCATTGGAATGAACCAGAAACCAGGAGGTGAATAAAACTGATACAACTGGTCCACAATTACTATGTTAAAACCTCGTGCTTGAGAACATGGCTCAGGAGTCTGAATGCTTGAAAGTAATGCACTTTACTACAGCAAATACTGAAACAGCAAGTTATTATTATTTTTTTTTTTTTCACAAGAAGCAAGAATAAAAAAAAAATGAAATTTCACTAGTTCCCAGAAGATTTTCCAAAAATACATCACTGTTTAGAAATTATTCTTCTAATCAGAGATGGAAGCATCCAGAATTCAAATACAACTCCAGGCTCACCGTGTCTGAAACTTAAGCTCAAGGTATCAAATTTATTGGGCACCCTCCCACAGAATCACCTGATTCAGTTAAAGTTTTGAAAAAAGTCCCCACTCACATGTCACTGTGTGGTGAAACCACCTACGCTGCTCAGCTAATCAAGGGACAGTCTGTCAGCTTTATTTTTCACTCCTAAGAAGTATTTTGGGGAAAGGAGGGTGGAGGATGAAAGAGCATGACTTCTGCAAGGACGGCCATCAAACTCCAGAAAACTTGACTTTCCACTCCATTTTTCCTTTTTAAAATTATTTTTAATGCGTTCTCCACAAACTATCCAGGACTGAAACGCATGCTAAAGACAATATTGGTACAACTACATCAACACAGCATGAATATCGCACGACCACGAATGGTGGAGGTGCATGAAGATGGGATGGTCTTCCACCAGAGGTCTTCCCGGTGAGGATGCACGCACCAACAACCGTGGCTGGAGGCCGAACAGGGCCGCGTGGAGGAGAGGACAGGAGTTTCCAGCACTGCACGCTGTGCTCAGCCCTTCCAGAGCCTCCCGGCCTGGTGGGAACAGGCATTTCCAGTGCCGTGGCGCACTGGGGACAGGCATTCCCAGTGCTGCTGCTGGGGCGGCAGGACAGGCGTTCCTGGTGGAGTGCTGCGGTGACGGCTGGTTTACTGCGGCCAGCTCGGGGTCCCGTCCCTGCGGCAATGGGGACAAGCATTTCCAGCGCGGCTGCCTACGCTGGGAAGGCGTTCCCGGCTCTGCAGGGCACCGTGGGGACCGGTGGCCCCAGTGGGACACGGGGACAGGACTGGCGCTCCCAGTGCTGCACGGTATGTGGACGTTGTATGGGGGTGGTGGGGATGGTCCTCCTGACAAGGATGGAGGTTGCCCAGGTGGGATGGGATGGAGATGGGCCGCGTGGAGAGGGCTGTGTCTGGTTTCTGTGTATTGGTGTCAGTGTTGACCTGATGTGGGGTGGGTTGGCGTGTTGTGGGATGGGTCCATGTGGGGTGGGTTGGTGTGTTGTGGGTTGGGTCAATGTGATGTAGGGTGGTTTGGCACGGTGTGGGATGGGTTGATGTGATGTGGGGTGGGTTGGCATGTTATGGGTTGAATTGGCATGATGTGGGGTGGGTTGGCCATCAGTTGGGTTGGTTAGCATGATGTAGGGCAGCTTGGCGCGTTGTAGGGCATCTCGTTATGATATTTGGAGTACGTGTGGGGTGGGCTGGTATCACGTGGGACAGATTGGCACAACATGGGGCGGGCTGGCGTGCATGTGGGGCAGGTTGGTGTGAGCACTGGAATGATGGGTGGCGGGTTGGCGTGCTGTGGGGTGGATCAGCTAGCTGTTGGGCTGGGCAGGACAACGTGGGGCAGGCTGGCGAGATGAAGGGCAGGTAGATAAGATATGAGGCAGGCTGGCGTGTTGTTGGCGTGATGTGGGACAGCTTGGGGTGGGCTAGCATCGTGTGGGGCCCATTGGCACGACATGGTTGATGCATACATGGGGCAGGATGGTGTGATACTGGGGGTTTTGTTGGGATACTGGGTGAAATGGTGGGATATGAGCTGGATTACTGGTGGAACCAAGACACCGTGCCCTTTGGGACTCAGCACCCGCCCTGTGGGGACCTCGGGCCCGGCCGCCCCTCAGCAGGGCCTAGGCCGCTCCCCGTTGCCATGGCGACATCTCCCCCCCCCCCCCTTTCCCGCCCCCGCCCCCCGAGCAAAATATTTCGTCCCCCCACGTGATATAAACAGCTCCCCACCACCACGTGACGCGGAGGGCAAGCGGCGTCAATCAAAACCCCGGCTCCTCCAATCCCCAGCCGCTCCCGCCGGTGTCGTCCCGCCTTCCGGAAGCCAGCGCGCCAATCGGCTCCGGGCTCCCTTTTCCAACGGTTTGACAGAGGCGGCCGGAGAGCGGAGCAGATTGACGCGCCTCTCAGCCTATAGCACCTCCAGAAGCCACCCGCTCTCCCGCCTCCGTGGAGCGCCGGCCAATGAGCGGGCGCGCGGCTGGCGAAGCCCCGCCCCTCGCCCCGCCCCCCAGCACTGCGGTAATATGGCTCCGTAGCGAGCGGCGCGGGTCGGTGGTGCCGCCGCCATTAACCCCTTAGTGCCCGGCGGCGGCGGGGGGGTCGGCGGCTTGGGGGCGGCCCGCCGGGTCCATGCGCAGCCGCCGGCCGGCCGCTGCCCCGCCGCACCCAGGATGAGCTCGGCCGCCGGCCCCGCCGCCCTGCCCCCGGGCTCCGCCAGCCGGGCCTTGCATGTGGAGCTGCCCTCGCAGCAGGTACGGCTGGGACGGGCCGGGGGGGGGGGCGCAAGGGGGGGGGGGGGGGTGTCTCTGGGGGGTGGGGGTGCCCTGAGGAGAAAGGGGGGGTCGCTGTGGTGAAAGGGGGGCTCCAAGAGGTGAAAAGAGGGTTTCTTGAGGTGAAGGGGCGCTCCCCTGAGGTGTGAGGGTGATTTGAAGTGAAACGGGGGGGCCCCCCGGGGCTGCGGGGGGGGGGTGCGGTGACGGGGGGGCTCCCCTGAGGTGAAGTGGGAGTCCTTGAGGTGAAAGGGGGGCTCCCCCGACGTGTGGGGTGTTCTGAAGTAAAATGAGGGGTTCCATGGGGTTTGGGAGTGTGTTGAGATGAAGAGGGGCTTCCGTGGAGTATGGGGGAGCTCTGAGGTGAAGGAGGGGGTTCTCCTGAGGTGAAAGGTTTTTTTTTTTGAGGTGAAGGGGGCCTCCCTGAGGTGTGAGGGTGTTTTGAGGTGAAAACGGGGAGGTCCATGGGGTTTGTGGGCCTTTTGAGGTGAAGAGGAGGCTCCATGGGTTACAGGGGCTCGCTGAGGTGAAAGGGGGGCTCCCCTGAGGTGTGAGGGTGTTCTGAGGTGAAAAGTGGGGGCCCCTGGGGTTTGAGGGGTCTCTTGAGGTGAAGAGGGGGCTTGGTGGGGTATGGGGGAGCTCTGAGGTGAAGGGGGGGTTCTCCTGGGATGCGGCGGTGTTTTGAGGTGAATGGGGGTTCACTGTGGTGAAGGGGGGCTCCCCTGAAATGTAGGGGTTTCTTGAGGTGAAGAGGGACTCCTTGGGGTTTGGGTGTTTCTTGGGGTGAAGGGGATTCTCCTGAGTTGTGGAGGTCCCTTGAGGTGAAAGGGGTCCCCCTTAGGTGTGGGGGTCTCTTGAGGTGAAGGGAGGGGCTCTCTGGGGTGTGGGGATCCCTTGAGGTGAAAGTGGGATTCTCCCTTAGGTGCCGGGGTGCCTTGAGGTGAAAGGATGGCGTCCCTGGGGTATCTTGAGGTGAAGGGAGGCTCTGTGGGGTAGGGGGGAGCTCTGAGGTGAAAGGAGCCCTCCTTGATGTGTAAATGGGGGGTTCCCTGCAGGATGGGGATGCCCTGGGCAAAAGCCAGGTCCCCGAGCTGACAGAAAGAGGCTCCCCGAGGCAGGGGCTCTAAGCACCGTTCCCTTGGGCTGGCAAAGAAGGTGAGAGGGAGGAAGGGTCCCCATTACACGGGGCTCCGTATACCCCTCTCCTGCCCATACCTGGGACTTAGGAGAAGGTGAAATTAGCCCCCCTCTCCCTCTAGGTAACTTTTACTCTTGGGATGACTGAGGAGGCTGGAGCTGTGGGGTGCCCCCTTCCCTTCTGCCCCTCTTGGTGGGCTGGGAGGGCTGACTGCGGGGCGTATTCTGGAAAAGAGTGAAAAGTCCCCTCCCCAGCACATCCTTCCTTCGCCTAACTCTGTTTTTCCTGTTTGCTGATACTTGGCTTTTGGTTTACTGGGCAGCCGTCCCACTTTAACCCGAGCGCTTTAATTTTGGAGAGCGTTAGGAGCAAGGTTAAGTGAGGTAGCCTAGGCTCTGCTAGAGGGTTTAGCAATCTGTATTGGTCTGTGCCCTTTCCCCTCCTGTGGTTCTAGTCAGCTTCGACAGCGGTGCTGGAGGGGGGATAGTGACTTAGCATGCCTTTGCTCTTCTTCAGAAATTCTGTGCTAGGGAAGTCCACCCTGGAAGTTTTGGGTCGCTGCCCCTGCGCCGTTGGTGGCATTACGGACTGGGCACGTGGTCTGAGCTGCTTCAGCTGGGTGCTTCCAGGTGTGAAAACGAAGCATTGCTAGAGGAAAAATCGACAGATCTCGGCTGGAAATGAGGCCGTAACTGCTCCTGGGGTGAGAGTGATTTACCAGGCCTTCACTCAGGGGCAGAGGAAGGATGGAGATGGCTGACCCTGAGTACTGACCCTGATTTGAGAGCAACTCCTTACTCTAAAATGCGGGCCTGTTCCGTGTTAATGAAGATAAACACAAGCTCTCTTTTTGGATGAACTCTTTTGGATGAACTTTACAGGGTGCTGAGTGTCGTTTAGGGGATCAAGTACTGCCTTCTGCCTGCTAAATTTCTGGTTTTATTCTTTCCCAGGCTTGTGCAAGAACTGAGTGAACGCTGCAGGGAGAAGCCTTAGTATTAGTCACTGGAATTCATTTGTGAAAGTGAGACCAAAACAATCTCTTTTTTTTTTTTTTCCTCTGGGAGTAGAAACTTTTGTAGGAGTTCGTAGGAACAGAAACTGAATCATCAATTAGAGGCTGTTCCAGTCAAGTAAATATTTAGTTTGAGTTCTGTAGGATGCTCGTGGAGATGCTGCAGAAATGTTAATTGTAGCAAGCAGAAGCCTGTGACAGTCTGAGTTGTTGTTTTGCTGTGTGCTCTGCAAATACACGGGCTGTGTGTCTGTATTTTGTGCCAGTGCTTGCCATCAAACCGAGAAGCTCTGAAACTGCCATCTCATATGCAGATAATACAGTGAAAGAGGAGGATTTGTTATCTGAGCTTAGAATTCTGTTCCTGAACTGCAAAATGCCTTCGAGGGGCTGTCTCCCTGAGGGTATTTTACTGCAGAAATGAGAAATAGAATGGAAAAGTCACTGCAGTTCAGTGCTCCATCTGAATAATGCAAAAAAGGTATCTGATCCGAGCGGGTGCTGTGTGACGCGAGGTAGTGTTTGCTACCTGCTAGCACAGAACGTGACCCAGTGATTTGTTTCAGTAGGCAGCTTTCTGCAGAACACCTGGTGCTGCATTTTTGGAGTATAAGGATGAATGTGAGGTGGTCGAAGTAATGGTTATAAATCTCTCTAAAGAATAAATTTTCAAACTTGTGAGCCTGAGGTGAGTGCTTTTAATGACTGAAGTGTTGACGGTGTAATTTCAGCTTAGATTTAATAGTGCCTGTGAAATTCATGTTGATTAGAGGTAGGGTGACCTGGCTTAACACTGCATTTTGCTTTTTTCTGACTTCTAAATGGGAGAAATAGATGGTAGAGCTGTAAAGAAACGGATCTGGTCAACCATAATTCCAGTTTGTGTCCTTAGTTGTTCCATGATGTCCTTTTTTTTTTTCTCCTCCTGAAGCGTCTGCACTTTAAAGCAGAAATTCTTTAGCATTACCTCTTCCCGGCTGCTTGATGCAAGAAAGCCAGGAGTGTCGTGATAACTTCTTACTGGTTTGTGAAAGCTTAGAAGAAGCTTTTCCATCCTGTCTTTATAAGCAGCTCAAAGGAACGGGGGGACTCAGACCTTTCAGGCTTACAATCTAGGTGGAAGAATTTGGACAAAAAGTGCAGTCTTTAATGCAGAGCGGCTGGTCATGCTGCAGTCAAATGATCTGTTGGATGTTACTGTGTTAATTGCTGACCGAAAAAGATACCGCGTGTGGTTGGCTAGAGGCAGGACAGCCAGCCTGCTTGGACTTCAGCACCAGTGCTTCCAGCACTTAAACTTCTCCCTCATGCTGAAATTGATAATTTTTTGCTGTTGATTCCGGCTTTACTACTTTATTATGGAAAAGGTGAATTACGATGGGGGGAGGTAAACAAAACCCAGTGTGGATTTCAGTGTAACAGGTGGAGTGCCAAGTCAGTCGAGCAGCAGCTTACTGCTTCTTTGCCTGGGATGAAATGCCACTTCTCAAGTGATGCTTCACTTCAGAAACAGCTCATCCCCGAGCAGTTGCACTCTATACCAGTTGCGGGGGGGGGGGAAGCTCATCAGCTGCTTGACTATCAGCTAGCTATGAGGTAAAAAGTTTGGGCTGCTCCTATTTACAGGTCTAATTGAGCAGCTGCAAGAGGCTTTCTTCTGGAGATCATCTGTGAATTACTCCCAAATTATAGGAGAAATAATAATTGCACAGGAGGGTGGGTTTGGGGGAGCTGGAAGTGCTGCAGTGAATGTGGACGTGGTGATGAGAAGGGAAGGGGTGAGCTGCGTCACTGTGCATAACCATGAACGTCGTCAGGACAAAATCAGGTGACCCAACATCGTCTGTGTCTTTCAGCTTGTAGGCATCTTCTGTCAGGCGATGAAAGTTTCTGTGGAATATAGCAGCAAAGAATTTTCAGCCCCAAAGGTCAGAAGCAGGTGTTCAGGCAGAGCAAACATCTAGTGAAATTTCACAGGGACGTTCTGTAGCCTCCAGTTGCTTTCAGACTAGGATTCATAAAGAACTAGCTGGAATTAGATGTTCTTTTTTTGTAAGAGTCCAGGAGCAGTGCTTAGTAAATATAACCGGTGGCTTCCATACTAGCTTAACTCTGGGAGCAGCCTAGCTCGCGTTGCATGGACAGAGGATAGAGATGGGACCTGGACTGGTTCCTCGTTGAACCACACGAAGCTTCCTTGCTCTCTGAGCTCCAGCAAAGTGCAGAGCATCACCTTTGTTTATACCCAGTGCTGATAAGGACTTGTCAGACTAGATGTGGGCTGGTTTCACGGAAGGCATGTTGATATTTCCAGTAGTTGGGTAAAACCATCATGTGGCCAGGACTTATTTTCTATTATCCCAGCATTGCTCAAGCAATTGCTTATCCCTGTCCTAAACATGCTTGGCAGGGAAAAGTCCCTTGCTATGACTACTGAAGATGAAAACCAGATTGAGGAATTGAAAAACTTCAGACAGCCAAACAAGGTTCTGTAGGAAATACCTAGTGGTGGGAAGGAAGTCGCCCAGAAATCTTTGAGTGTGAAACCACACTGTAAGAGTTCTCTTCCATAACTTGCCTGTGATGGAAAGGGATTAAACTCAAAGACTATGAAAGTTCTTTGGGGGTTTATATTCTTACTCTGTGGTTCTTACCGTGAAGAAACGGGTAGTTGTACAAGAAATCTTCCCATTGAGGTACATTTATTTAAATAATGTATGTTAAACATGGAGGAGTTTGGGGGCTTTTGGTGTTTCTAGTAGTTGGTGAGCTTAATGTAAACGCCTCAAAAGCTTGTTGCTGTGCTGTGTGAACCCAGGATACAAAGGAATGGAAGTCAAAGTGAACTAAAGCAAGAGGTGGAAAGAACTTTCCAGGAACAAAATTACTTCTTGACTGAAAGTATTACTGGCTTTTGATAGTAAATCCCAGCTTATTTTTAGCAGTCGGAAGCAACGATGCAGGGTAATTAAATACCTCAGGTACATACATGCTTTTGATATTTGATGAGATCAAAGTGAGTTGAGGTAAAGCAACATGAGGTGAATTAGAACAAGTTTAACATTTCCAAATTACTTTCTTTAAACATGCACGCAGCTCATAAATAACGTGGGCACCGTGGCATAGATGGGTGATTGAAGGTGTTGGCAGCTGAGTTTGTGAGGCGTTGTATGTGGGAGAAGTGAAGAAACCTGCTCTTTGGGCTTGTGGCTGCACATGTACCAACTCTGCAGCGAAAACAGTATGCAAAAAGTATCTCTTCTGGAGGCAGCTTTCTGTAGCTATTGTTACATATTCCAGTGAGTAATATGAAAACAAATCTGACTCTTAAATATTTGACTTCCTCTTTCCTAATAAGTGTACTGGGGGAAATCTGAAAGGCAGATGGAAAGTGGTATATTTGAATGCTGCTTTCACTTCTCTCTGACACACACGGTCTTCAAACATGGAGCGGGGAGGGAAGAAACCCTCCAGTAAAACACCAACATGAGAGTGTTAACCCAGTGATCGCAAACACTGCTTTCTCCAGCTGCATCAAGGTCTAGCACTTGGCAGGGACAGATGCCAGTTACGAGGAAGTAGCTGCTGTGAAACTGTAGCCCTAAAGTTGCAGTTAATCTGGGGTAGGTCTGCCTGTTTTCTTGGGGCTAGATTTTTGCTCTCTACAATGTGCTTTCCGGCCCCCCTCCCTCCCCCTTAAGAACGTAAGCGTGTTTTGTAGACTGATCTCTAAATATGATCTGTAGGAGACTGCTCTGTCAGCTGTAGTAGATCAGATTTGATGCTTTATTTAGGAAATACGGAGGGGTGCATCAGAAAATATTCTTAATCAGGTGAAGGAAAGGTCTTGATAGTAGATAAAGACTCATTCCATATTTATAAAGAGAGGCTTACTGCTCTGCCCTCGGTTTGTCATCCACTGAGATCATAAACATTAATAAGCTTCAGGTTATTATTAATCAGCACGTGCTGTTTCTTGTGTAACATGTTGCATGCCTAAAATCAGGTGGTTCTTTAGGGTCAGAAGGGCCTTTGTTTTGGTTTTGTTGATGCTCGACTCCATGAGACCGTGTGTAATTTTTGGGTCATCCTTCTGAGCATCGTGTTCTCCTCTGGAATAGCTGGCACGTTCCCGCAGCTCCCATGGGTGAATGCTGTGCTGCCTGAGGTGAGGTTAGAGGCTTGAGACTTCTCCAAACTGTCACAGAGCATCGTAGTAAGGTGAGGCTTGTGCCTCCTCTCTGCTACCCCATGGTAGGGTTCCCTCCTTGCATCAAAGAAGCAGTTCTGATTTTGGTCTCTCCTCTTGCCAGGGAGTAAATAATTATTTAGGCAAACTCCAATAAGGAGCAGCGGTCTCTTTAGCTGCTCTTTGGAGTTGGGTTGTTTGCCAGCTTGCTTGGGTTGTTGCTGTTGTGGTGACCATAACCAAACACAGCTGTTGAAATAATAGAGACAGAGCTTGATTTGCCTAAGCCTCTGCGTGGCCTTAGGATTTTGGTATCGAATCCTTCCTGCTAACGTTAAATTGAAGTGAATTGCATGTTTTTTTTGTCACACCTAACCATCTATCCTGGTTGTATCCTGAGACTGAACAGCCATACCTTCTGTCCCTACCTCTCCTTTTAAATAAGAGGCTCATTCAGCCTCTTTCTGCAGCGATGAGCACAGATCGATTTGGGATGTGGGGAGAAGGATGAAGATGCAGAGGACCAATGAGGAGTTTGAATTTGAGCCTGCACTGCATTTCTGTCTTGTTCTTGGTTGTCTCCTTGGTTCTGAGTTCTAGGAAAGTGATGTGGATTTTCTGTGTGAGATAATGGTGTGCAAAAAGGAAGTTTCTTGCTCCTGCGTGGTTGCTGGCTGCTCACCCCATCGCTCTGAGGGGGTGCTTGGTTTCTGAGGTGCTCCCCAGGGTCAAGTCAGTTACTTAATGAGGAGAAGTCTTTGTGGTTTTCCTCAGGAGAAAGGATGCAGGGGAGGAAAGACCAGAGGGCTTAATTTCTTTTAAAAAAACAATATATAGCCATTCTGCAATTAGCTCCCCTAATTGTTTTCTGATATTACTGTTGCTGTTTTAATTGGCATTAGAGGCATAGGTTGTGCCACAGACTGCCATGTTTTGTTGACATCGTGAAGGGCTATTTTGCTTTCCAAGAACAATTTTTCTCCATCTATGTCTACATATGCCGTGTCAAATACAGAGCCTTCCCTTATCATTCGTCCTTTGCGTTCTCCCTTAATCAGCAGGGGAAGACTCTTTTTGGACAGCATCTTTAATGTGCTGACCACTCATGTTGAGCTTCCCAGCACAGGGACAGGAGATGTTGCAGAAGTGGATAAGTGGAAACCTCCAGTGAGCCTCAGTATGCTCAAATGAGAGTTGCGGAGGTTTCAGACCCCTCAAAAGTCTTCCAGATGCTCGCAAGTGTTTTTTTTTTTTTTTTTTTAAAAAAAAAGGAAGGACCTTCATTTAAGGAACTGTAAACTACAACCCACAGTTAAACATCTGTGAAAATGTTGAGCCCATGATGAAAGTAGTCTTGACTTGTCTTGTGCTTATTTAGTTTAGGCAAATCGCACTGCACGGAGCCAGTGTCTCATTCCTTCCATCACATTTTGAGGGATGTGAGAGAAGACTTGTCTGTGTGCATGTTGTATCCTCACGGGGAAAATGCAGCTACAGTCCTACAGTGTCTTTGAACTGGTATGGGCCTCAGGTGTTACTCATACAGGTATAAAAGACAGTTGCCAGAAAGAAATTAAGTGTTCAAAAAGGCAAGAAGTTACTAAACTGCTGTTGCATCCCATCATTTGTCACAAGGAAACTGAGATACGAATGGGATGCAATTACAGGGAGATCAGCAGATGGCTTGCTGACCTACTGATGGTTGTGTGAGGGCCTCGCTGCCTTCAAGTGCATCCTGGAATGACATTAAAATAGAATTCCCCAGATTCCTTATGGTTTGGCCTACAGAACTGAGTAGCAAACGCTTCTGATTTGCTCCTGAAATAGACCCGAAGTCATGTTTGAGTCTCTTGACTCAGAACTGTCAAAAGATGAACTGTGGAAAGTGAATGTTTCATTGCGAAACTCCGTAAAACTTCCTGGCAAGTGTGCAAATCAGAGGACAGCATCTTGTCGTTCCTTGAGTACTGTAAGCAGGGATTTTAAGTAGCCATGCAGCTGAAAAGCTTTGCTCTTGAAGGCTTTGCCTACTGCAGCAAGCTGGGCCAGCCCTTCTGGGAGGTCTGAAAATTTAAGGCAGGCTGAGAATTTATCTAAAATTGAATGCTGTATGAATTTGTGTCTACCATTTGACTGCCAAGTACTCAGGTCACACGGCTGCTGCTCAGTATTCACACTGGTGCAGATAAGTGAAAGCAGGTAGCTGGTGAAAATCAGGGGAATCAGAATGTTGTAATATCAAGGTGCTGTGATAACAAATAATGCTGATGTTGGCTAAATACAGCTCATATTTTGGTAAACTTCTTAGAACTCAAGCTTTTATGCTTTAAAGGAAACAAAAAAAAATGACTGCTGAGAGCCACACAAGTGTTCAGACCCACACAGCTGATCTGAAAAGCTCAGTTCTGTTGAGTTTGAAATAATGAGATTTTCTGCAGTGACATTTGTGTTATGAACTAATCTTTGCACCCTGCTTTAATGCTAAAATAGCTGGAAGGATTTTGCTTAAATTCTTCCAGAGTCACTGCGGGTCATCAAGCATGCGAGCTAGGAAACTCGTAAAAAAGCTGGGGGAAACGGGAATGTGTAGCAGCTTGTGCAGGGGTCAGGCTTGATCCTGGCCTGGAAAGAATTCACGGAATATTTCCATTAAAGAAAGGCAACAGTGTGAAAATCGGAGAGAGCGTCTAAAGGCAAAGACAACATCTTGGTGTTTGAGTTAAAAATCCTTACAGGTAGGGCACCCTGTTCATGGCTAAATAAGCAGAAGTGATGCTGAAGCTGTAGCCCCTCTTGAAAGTCTTTTATAATATAACTTTTGGAGAAAAATGGATTGCTTTTCAGGTAAGCAGGCTGCTGGGAGAACCCCAAGTGCTGAGTTGCTTTTGGCAACGCTGTGCTCCTGAAGTCATTTCTGTAAGTTTTAGGCTTTGCTTGTTCAGGATGGTTTCCAGCCTTGTCACACTGGTTTCACCCTAGTGTTTACACTGTATGGAAAGGCAAGGTTGTGTCCCCCCTGTCCTCCCCATCTGCTGGCTCTTTCTTGAATAAGAGAGGCTAAATTGAGCTTGTAAGATGCCTTGCCCTTGATACGGGTTATGTGGGATGTCACTGGGAATTATTTGATAGCGTCAAAATGGAGAGGCCCTGAGGATGACTTCTGTAAACCCATGTCTGAATTGGAAAAATTCTTCCTGGCCAAACTTAAACTTCCTTCAGGACAATGTGTTCACATTTACTGGGTCCCTGAACAGTTAGATTATTCCAACAACTTGTGAATCCTGCTCAGGAGCATGGATGCAACAGGACACTGACATCCCTTCGACATCTGTGGGAGTTTGCAGCTGTTGCTGGAGGTAACTAAACTGCTTGCCTTGCTTTAGTTTGGAGGCTCCTTGGACACCTCTGCAGGTTGATTCGAACGTGCCAAAGTGCTAACGTGTCTGCGAAGAGCAAGAACTCGTGAGCAGGCTTGTTGAAAGAGTTGATGTGAGAGAGGGCAGTAGGAGGGAGGTGAGGGACAAGGAAAGGCTTTGCTGCTCTCTTTTCCCAGCAGTGAGCCATTTGCTCATCCAAGTGCTAATAAAAATGGTAGGCTTCATGTAAAGAAGAATGGGCTTTGCTGTTGCCCAAATTTATCTTCCAAGCTTCCCAGTTCATGGCTGGAGCCTGAGCTGGTGATTTGGTAGATCAGCAGCAGAGATAGCAAACTGTCTGACTGCGTTCTCATCCAGCCTGGATAGAGTTAGATTTTCTTCTGGGGTCACTGAATTCTTATGAGAGAATAATAAAGTGGTGCAGACAGGACAGGAGTTGGAACTCTGCGTTCTTGTTTTTGCTGCCCATTGTGTGACCTTGAGCAAATAATTATGAAATGCCAGGAATGCTTGAGGCGGTTACAGGTAGTCACTGCTCCGTGTGGTTCCGTGAGCAGCTAGCTGAGTTCAGGCTGCAGCAGCGCACAGCTCCTCTTTCTTTTGACTCTGTCCCTCTTCTCTGCTGCCCTCTCCTTCATTTCTGCAGGGATTTTGCTCATGGTACTGGATTGTTAGACACATTCACTTGTTTTTTTGTTGGATTAGCTTTATCATTTCAGCTCCTCAAGCCCAAAGGGAAGCAGAGCGTGGTTGGATCAATTTAAGCTGCTGAATTTAAAAAGTTATCCTTCCTCTCCTCCTGCCTGCTGTTCACTGCTTTGTGGTGGTTACATCTGTGTTGAGCTGACTTGGAGGAACCTGCTTGAGTTTAAAACTAACTCTTTTTGCTCATTTTACCTTGGCTGCATTCTCTGACCCTCACCATGAAACAACACAAACCCACAAGAAAACACTGAGGGACTGGGGACAAACACCTGGATGTTTGGGGTGGTATTTTAGGTACTTAAGCATCGTGGTATCTGTGTGTGGAGGGAAGTGAAACATGACAGGACCGGGTGTTTTCAGGCCATTAAAGCTCAGAAGACTTGGTAGGCTGAAGAGCTGTGGGATCATCTGGTGAAAAAGCAGAGTATTAACAAGGATGATGGTCAAAATGC
Organism: Stictonetta naevosa; assembly: GCA_011074415.1. Taxonomy (NCBI): domain Eukaryota; kingdom Metazoa; phylum Chordata; class Aves; order Anseriformes; family Anatidae; genus Stictonetta; species Stictonetta naevosa. The sequence continues at coordinate 197,455,024 of CM021697.1, read as the reverse complement.
TTTATTCTGCAGCAGCCTGACTTGTTTATGGCCTGCAGTAAATCTGGAAGGATTCCCGGAAGGTCGTTGAATGGGAACAGCAGATACATTAAACAGCTGATAATAGTTCTTCAGAATGATGAAAACAGAGTTCTTTCCTTAAAAAGAGACCCCTGACTTTTGAGAGGATCTGTTCATTACTGTGCCTGGAAAGTCCCGCTTTGTAGCGGTTCTGGATGATACTTTTTTGTAGGAAGCCACATCTGTGGCTCTGAAGGGGAGAGGTGAAACCTGATGGCAAGTCTGCTCTTTGGATTTTCCTACAGCTTTCCTGAGCAGCCCCTCTATGTATCTTTGCGATATCACAAGCTACAAGCATGCAGCTATGTTTACCTCTAACAATGTTTGTAAAAGATCCTGGGCTGCAGTTTTTATTTTCTAAGTGATCGTGAGTGTCTCTTACTGGTTTGTGTTCTCATATTTTCAAGGTAGGAGGAAGAACGAATTTCTTTCGTGTAGGTTAACGAAACTGGAGACCAGGGGTTACTATTGGGACCTGCCCTATTTCACATCTTTGGTGACATGGGCAGTGGGATCGAGTGCACCCTCAGCAGGTTTGCTGATGAGAGGGGCTGGAGCAGCTCTGCTGTGGGGCCAGGCTGAGAGAGCTGGGGGTGGTGGGCCTGGGGAAGAGAAGGCCCCGGGGAGAGCTGCCAGCGGCCTGCCAGGGCCTGCAGGGGGGCAGGAAAGCTGGGGAGGGACTCTTTGTCAGGGCTGGGGGGACAGGACGAGGGGCACCGGCTGGAGCCTGGCAGGGGGAGGCTTTGGGGAGGCGTTGGGAAGAAATTCTTCCCTCTGAGGGCGCTGAGGCCCTGGCCCAGGCTGCCCAGAGGAGCTGGGGGTGCCCCAGCCCTGGCAGTGCCCAAGGCCGGGCTGGATGGGACTGGGGGCAGCCTGGACTCAGGGGACATGTCCCTGCTCATGGCAACGGGTTGGAATTATGTGGGCTTTAGGGTCCCTTCCAACCCAGACTTTCCTGCGTCTCTGTGACTGTAGAGACGCTACGTAGCAGCTGCTTCTGCTCAGTTACAACTCAGACTCAGTTAAATCAAATGATAATAAGGCCTACTGTGCAATTTCACTGCTTCATTAACCTTCTTGTGAAGTGCAATGACCGAGGACAACTGTGGCAATCAAAATAACTTGCATGTTACAAACCCTAAAATCAGCTGTTAGACCTGCTCTACCACCACACCGAGCAGCGATCCAGATACGCTGTCACCGAGGCTGTGCGTGCTAAATCCAGAGCTGTCAGAGAAGTTAAGTTTCCTTTTTAATGTTGTCACTTCTGCCTGTTAGAGCTTAGCTAAATCAGGGCTCTGTTGAAAAATAATATTTTTGCAGAAAGAGATCTTATGAAGATGTCTTGTGTGGTGTCTGAGATCTTTGGTGCTGTGCTGCTGATAGACTGTGAACTGTTTGAGTTGCTCGTGGTGAGAATTATCTGTGCTTATCTGCATATTTTGCTTATCTTATTTTAAGAAAGCAAATCATGAGCAATCAGCTTGTGAGCACAGCTGGCCTCTTCTAAGTTTTGTGACTCAGGAGGTTGCCGAAGTCTTTTTTTTTTTTTTTTTTAGTGCTGGTGTTTTAAATTGGGCCTTTTGGAAGGCCTGTTTTGGAATGGTTGCAGAACATCTCATCTGTAAGTGATGCCTTGTTGTGATGAAGAATTTTTGGTACTTCACAAACAGAACAAATAGCTAAAATGTATCTCTGATGAGAAGTGACTCCTTTTTCCTGTGCTCCTGGTTGGAGCACGGAGGACAGCACGAGCAAGCCCTGGGGCTGGCTGCAGGTGAGTTGTGAGCTGCCCGGTGCTCGCGATAGCTGAGCTGTGACACAGCGAGGTTTTGTTTTGCATATTCTAACATCTCAAAAAATTATGAGACACATAGGAGGTGAAACTTAGCAGAGATTTGAAAACGCCTCTGAAATAAAGGTTGCTGTCGCAGGACAGCTGCAAGCAAAGCTGTGAAGGATTTTAGTGCTGGTTTGACTCGTCTCTTGGATTTGCCTCTGTAGCTGATGGTCTCCTGGCTAAAGCTAATTATCTTGGGTCAGGGGAGGTTAATTAGCTCTGAGTGCTGCCTCCGTGGAGCTCTGAGGGAATCTGAATAATGCGATGTGGCATCAGTGATGTAGTGGGCAACTGGGAGGTCTGTTTTCAGGATCCAGGTCCCCCTCTCATCATGATCTTATACTGAGGAGAATAAACAGGGAAGTTGTCCTTGCAGTTGGAAACTTGTTCCCTGCCGGGTAGGCTAATGGGCAAGTGATGGGGAGGAGGAGAGCAGTGGATGAGTTGGAGATTTAAACAGACACTCATTACCTGTCCTGGGTTGAGACCTGAGCCATCGTGGTCTCACAGCCCCAGATTTATGCTCTCCCAGCTGGTTTGGAAGGAGTGAGGATTCAGATTTTAGGATGAGTTCCAGACTTTGAAGGGCGCAACCAAGTCGCACAGTGCGGAGATAAGAACTTGGCTGAGGTCTTCAAGACGCAAGTGGAGGTTATGACGCTTGAGAGCTTTTTTGAAACCCCATTCTATATAATAAGAGGAGAAACTCGTTTGACTTTGCTTGAGGGTTACTTTGTTGTAACACACTGCTTGAACTAGTCACACAATGAGCTTGCAAGCCTGAAAGGACCCAGCGAAAGTTGCCCTCTTTGGGTGTTTTGGTATCAGTTTCTCTTACAAAATGGTCAGGAGAACTGCACAGCTTTGAGGTTAGAGCTGAAATAATGTACAGGCTCCATATAATTTTTTAAGTGAACCGTATTCTTCCAGTTGACATTCTTGATGCCAATTTCTAACACAAAAGACTGTTGTCTTGCAATTAAGCTGCTTACAGGATTATTTTTTTTTTATATTTTATATTACATGTATATACCAGTAAGCAGTGATGCTGTGATGTTTCTTGGCATCCTGTCTCAGGCCCTGTTTTTACAGTCTAAGTTGTAAACAGTCTTTGCAGAAATGAGGCTGAAGCTTTTTTACCAGTGGCTGTGGGTCTGTCATGTGAACAGAGATGTGATAGTCCTCTGCACAGAGATGTGCTAGTCCTCCTCTGTTAGTTTTCCTTCCTGTGATAACAGCCCCCTTGGCCATCATGTTGTGACTCCAAACCTGATGCTGGCCTTTCAGCCCTTGTTAAAAACCCAGGACAAACTGCAGGCAGACAGGTTGCTGTCTCTTGGTTTTGCGAGCATTTCAAGTCCTCTTCGGGAAAATACAGGAGTGTTTCTCTGAAGGTGGATCCGGACGTGCAGATTAACACGGTCTGGGGAGAAAGAAGCACGCTGTGAAAGGAAGCATGTGGTGAAAGGATGTATTAAACCAGTTGTTTGAGGCTTGTAGGTGGTTTGTGGCCATCCCAAAAGGAGAGGGAGCCATTTGCCCACTTCCCTGAGGTAGGTGGGGGAGACACTGGTAGGCTGAGAGATTGTTTGGGAGAAGGGTTTTGCAGTACCACGCTGAAAGGTTTGGTGGGAGCTTCATGTATCCAACGTGGCAGCTTGCTGATGGTCTGTCCTATGCGTGCACAGGTTTTCAAAGTTTAAACAAGAAGCAAAGCCAAGCAAAAATTTAATAAATAATAGACTATCCTACAGAATTGCTTTAAGTAGTTAAAATGAACGATAACCTGGTAAGGATCTATATTTGAAGGTGAAGGGCTTGGTGTGCTGTCAAGCTCAGGATTTCGGTCACAGCTATGAGCTGTTCTGGTACCAAGAGAGAAGGAAATGTGATGTGTGTTCCCACCCCCCAAGATATGGTATTGTAGCAAACTAATGTGGTATTGGAGTTGGATGAGGTCACTTAAAGGGAAGATTTCAATGATGTTTTTAATTCATTCAAGTTGAGAACTTGTGGACCAGAATTTTCAAAATAACATACTGTATTGAGGCCAAGAGAAGGGTTTGCTTCTCCAAGCTGACAGACGTCTTGAGTGTGACTATGCCTTGGTTTTTCTCTGAACTTCTGGATGTGTCTTTCTGATATGCTTTGTTTTTTATTTAAGGATGCTGTAACAGTTTCTGGATTTGCTGTGACTTCAGGAAGCTTTGTTCAGCCAGTTTCATGTGGCTCTGGACTTGGTGGTGGCTTGTATTGGAGCTCTGTCTGCTAGTTTGTGTTGGAAATACTTAAGAAGTGTGTCTAATGTAGAGAATACCTGGGTGATATTGCTGCTGTTCAGTGCTACTAGTGTCACCTATGGATGGGAAGTAATTAATCGTTGAGATGATTTGGATGTGTCGAGTAAAAGTTATGTACAGGACACGAAGAATAGCTTGTTTTGTGTATCAGCGTTGCTTAATCTGAGCTCATGGGGGTTGTTGCTTGCCCAGACAGTTTATTATGGCTTTGCTGAATGCTTAATGTTCACACTAGCTTTTTGCCAAAAAAAAAAAAATAAAAGTGGAGCATCTGTTTTTGTGACGACAATGCTTTGGAAACCATTAAAATAGTTAAAAGTAAATAAATAAAGTGATCTCACACTAAGAAATTTCTTTTTTTTCTTTTTAGCGCCGACTTCGTCATCTTAGGAATATCGCAGCACGTAACATTATCAATAAGAATGGTTATCGCCTCCTGGATACGTACTTCACTCTTCACCTGTGTGATAACACCAAGATATACAAAGGTAAACCAGGCTTCTTGCCAACTCTTTTACCAGTTACTGTTGGAATTCTTATGCTGCTGATTTTCTGTCCTTTTTATGGCTTGATAACCTGCTGCCATTATTTGCTTCATCTGCACTAACGGTGGAAAAGAGCTCTTCTAGTGTCCTGAGCCTCATAAAATCTTACAGTGTAGGTAGACAAGGAAGCAAAACAGATGGCAGCTTTGGTAGAGCTTCTTAGATAAACCTATTTTTGTTGCCCTCCTTTCCCCCAGCCAAAAATTGGAGTTTAAGGAACTTGGGAACTTAAAAGTGCACAGAAAAGCAAAAGTTTTTGGAGCAGGAGTTGGTTTGTGTGGGAGAGAGCGTTCTGCTCTGCGGGTACCAGATATTTTACAGAGCATACACCAGTACTTGCTACTATCGAAGATTTACAAAAATAGCATTGTCAGCCAGTGACAAGAAGCATCCAGTCATCTGTGCTGCTTTTAATCACTGTTTGAGTGTTAGATTCTATTTTTCTCTAATGCTTTGCTTTCCATTCCAGCCATAGCTCTTCATTATGGAGAAACATTAAAAATAAATATATATATTACCTTTGTGATACTATCAATGCTTGGAGCTTTGCAAATGACTTTTCTTGCTTTGCAGTTTTATTTCCAGCAGTTGAACCTTGCTTTTTTGAGGATGCTGTTGTAAGAATATGTAACTTTTGAGCCTCCGGCTTGGACTGTCTTGTGGTGGTTGGTCAAACCTGTAATTGATTTCTGCATCTGAAGTGTGATTGCCAGCCTGTAGTTGTCCACCTAAAGACTTCAAGCTCTTCTTGGCTGGCAGAGCCAAGGTCCGTGTGTCAGCAGTTGCTTATTTCCACTTAAATACAGGGTTCTTTGTACCTCTGTAAGGTGATTTGGCTATTCACTTTCTAAGCATCCAGAACAGGTCACCCTTGCTCTTCAGGAAAGGAGTGCAATTAAGCTTATCCCTCCTGCACTCTTCCAGGAAGATGTCATGTAACTAACCAGTCGCTTTGCAAATGGCAACCAAATGTTGTGAAGCACTGGAACGGGTTTTTTTCCCCAGAAACCAAAGGCACAGGAATTCCTCAGGATCATCTTGGGTATAAAGATGAAACTTTTAAATTTAAATAATGACTTTTAATAAGTAAGTGTCAATGAGTAGTTTAAAATGCAAACAGGTTTTTGACTAAAAGTCTTCCTTACAAATGTTACTCATGGACTAGACCCACTTGCATTTGTCTTCAGTGTTACTTATTTTAGTTTTTTGTATTTCAAATATTAAGACTTGTATCAGTGTTTAAACTAAGGGTATTTTTTACTTTTTCCTTCAGAATTTTATAAGAGTGAAGTGATCAAGAATTCTCTGGTAAGTTGCTTTCATGTAAGAAAACCTTTCCTTTTGAAATTGTGTTGCAGCATGTAGGTTTCTCTGCTGAGTACTGTAACCATTAAATGCAGATTTTTACTCTGTTTCTCTTAGGAGCATCATGTTCTCCTCCTTTTCAGGTTCTTTTCACAAGGGTTGGAATAGAATGAGTGACTATAGTAGCAATGCATGTGTTTTTTTATACAGCTGTGCAACAGTGGCCTGTTGGTACCTTTGCATTTAGGACTAAATGCTCCAAAGGCAGGGCATTTTCATGTGAAAACTGAAATGTTCAGGTTAAGCTTTACCATATATCAACATTTCAAATGCTGAGAACACTAAATAAGCAAAGTAACGTTAGCTGAATTTTTACTAGTCTCAGTAAATCTATTTCTCTCACTGAAGTATTCTTTCAGTGGCTGAGAACTGAATGTGTCATGCCTAAGGTCTGTTTACAGTTCACCCTTTTTTTTTCCTCTTCTGTCTGGTGTTAGCAACAGAGGCAGCTGCTTTTATTTAAATGCCTGCAATCTGCTTATTCAAGGGTGATTGTATATCATTCTCTGGGTGTACAGATTCATTAAAATGTCGTGTAGTTTAGCAACCGTAGAAGCAGAAACACAAGGCACAACACCCCAAATAAAGGACAGTGCTATAGGATATACCACTAGATTCTTTGAAAATCTTGGTGTAGGTGAACAGTAATGAGCATCTACCTGCACGTATAAACATGTATATTCTCTGCAGAGCTGATAGCTTTAAGAAACCGGAGTATGGAAACATCTTAGTTTCTAAATTCTCCAGTTCAGAGCAGTGGGAGGACCAGAACTGAACAGATTACTACAACTGAGAAGGGGTAGGTCTGTGGGAGTATGATGTTACAAGTGTTGGCCAAGGCAGTTTGAAAATCTGCTAAACAGCCTTCAGTGTCTGCATCAATGAGGTAGAACTGCACTGTTATAGCACACTGGGCTATCTATAAATGCTTTGAAAGCCTCCTGAATGGAGGAAAAGCTGTCTGCATCTACGAGGCTCTTCCCTTGCTCAAGCTTGTATTTCTTGAGACCTTTGGATTCTCAGTTCTGTTTATTCCATATCAGGAAAATGAATAACAAGAAAGGAATATAATTGAAGGAAACAGGATGACAGAAATCTGTATAAAAGATGTAGTGCTGAGCAAATTCCATACATCTTCTGTGGGCCTGGTGTTAACGGCTTGGTGTTCTTGTCTGATTAGCTAGCAAACATCTCTCTTCCTTAGGGAAACTTCCTTAAGTTTATTCCTTTTGTAAAACTTACTGGCTAGCTTTGCTCCTGCTTTTGTTCTGGAGGAGTTGCCATTTTTAAGACCATTAAGAGGGTGTGTGTGTGTGTATATATATATATTCCCAACTTCTGTATTTGGACGTGCTGTGGTTTAAGGCCTGTGGAAGTCCAAAAGTTGCTAACTGGCTCTTGCTACTATCACTGTTGGATTGACTCGGTTTTGGTTGTAGCTTGAGCCAATTACAACAGATTCTGTAAGTCCTTATTTAAATGTTATCAGACGTGAGTCAGCTCTTGGAGTGCTTTGTGTTTGCAAATCTGAGTTCTAGTGGAATAGGAGGAAGTTCATCGTTCAGCTTAACATATGCTACTTTGTGCTGAGATGCAAGCTTGATCCCTCAGAATGAAGAGGAGCTCTTTGCGGCAATATTTGGGGAATACTTGGGGATTGCCATCAGCATCGTTCAAAGAGGAGGAGAATGGGAGCAAACCTGTAAATTATGCCAACTTTAATTATTGGGGGAATAGATCAGAGTTTTAATTCAACTCTTGCAATGAAAGCTGTACCCTGGTTTTCAGAAGCTAAATTATAACATGGAAAATAATGTTACTTCCACTTTAAAAGTTTTGATTTGGCTGTACTCAATTAATGAAGTAATTCTTCAACATCTTGTAGAACGCAGCAGAGCTCATGGAGTTTCTGCAGTACTTTACAGCACATAGTATTTAAGATAGGAGTTGTCTTTTGAAAACAAAATAAGGAAGCGGCTGTTGCTTTCAACTCTTCGTAAACCCTGAAATGGCAGATGTTTGTGTCTTTTTTCTTAAAATCTGTGTTTGACATGGGCTTTGCTACATTCTGATATTGTGCCTAGGTGTTAAGACTGCTTTCAGCTTTTGTTGTTCTGATTTCCCTTTGAATACCACCAGAATCCAACGTGGAGGAGTCTGGACTTCGGAATAATGCCTGATCGTCTTGATACGTCTGTCTCATGTTTTGTTGTGAGGATCTGGGGTGGCAAAAAGGAGCACTTCCAGCTTTTGATCGAATGGAAGGTCAACCTAGATGGCTTAAAGTACTTGGGACAGCAGGTAATGTGGAACAGATCTTCTCTACTTCTGGCTTACAGAAATGAAACAGCTAGACAAATATAGAATACTAAGAAAGGAAATGTATGCATTTGAAGGGTGAACTTTCAAGTCTTATTGTCTAGATTTGTATTAGTTCACTTCAAAGATTTAGATCCTGACTGGCTGAGGATTTATTTAGTTTGCAACCATTGCTGACTGAGCCTCCCAAATGATACCGCTAGCACTTAGTGCTTTAAATTGCAGTGCAAAAATTGATTCAGGGAAGTAGCAGTGTGATTGCACATGCAGTTAAATGAACATAGGTCTTGAATATTTGTGTATATTACAGTTTCAGTTCCATCTCATGGGGATGGCACTGTGTCAAAAATCTTCATTTTGAAGGGTTTACCTTACAAGATTTAGAGAATTGATAAAAGTTTGGGATTTGTCTCTTACTAGTAGCCTTTTGAAAGAGGTGAACAATGCTTTCTGTATTGTGAAGTTTACAGTAAAAGTGGCTTAAAAGAAACCTCTTATCACACAAATAATAAAACCACAAAAATATGGTCCCTTTTGAATCATACATGTTCTCATTCCAACGGGCACTTCTGGACTGATTGAGATCTATCAGAAGAGCAAGAGTGAGGAAAAGCTCGTGGGTTGAGATGAAGACAGCTTAAGTGAAAGCAAAAAGAGAGGAAGGAAGGTGGAAAACAACACAGAAGGGATGCAAAAGTAGTCACTCACCACCTCCCACCAACAGACTGATGCCCAGCCAGTCCTTGAGCAACAGCTGCTGTGGACAGACTAAGCCCTAGTTTTTATTTCAGAGGGTGATGTTGTGTGGCACGCAATTTCCCTTTGGTCACTTCAGGTCAGCTGCCCTCTCCCAGCCTGCTGCTGCCTCCCCCATTAAGTGTAGGGGTGGAGTGGGAAACAGAGGTGGCCTTGATGCTGCGTGAGCACTGCTCAGTAATAGCTGAAATACGGCTGTTACCAATGCAGTTTTAGTCACAGATCTAAAAGACAGCACCATATGGACTGCGAAGAAGAAAAGTCCCTCCCAGCCAGGCCCTGTATCCCTCGATGTAGTGTCTTTTAATATTCCCTTTGTTTTTACTCGAGGGAAAAAATGGCTCCCTAAAGAATATTCTCCAGTGCATGCTTTTATTTGAAATAATGTTACTTATGTGAACAGCAAAATATTAGACACAAAACTAGTTCAGTATGACAGCTATTATGACCTGAACAGCCTACTTCTGAGTATTGTTTCAGGTTAATATTACATAAATGCCAGTTACTCTTGAGGCTTCTTTGATTAATTTGCTGGTCTCTTAATTTTTTTTGATAGCTTGAAATGCAACAATAGGAAAGATGCTCTGGCCTCTGTTTCTGATCTCAAGGTAGAATGGCTGAATGTAATCAGTGACTGTTACTAAAGCTGTAAAGCAAATGTTTTTTCTGTGGTTAAATTCATTTTTCTTTGTTTCATCTGCTCCTGGAATTACAGGTGCTGAGAAACTGACCTTCAGTCATATAGAGCAGTTTATGCTCAACTGGAGTGTAAAACTATATTGAGTTGACCTTAAAATGATTTTTCTTCTCTTATAGATACATGCAAGAAACCCAAACGAGATTATTTTTGGTCTCAATGATGGTTATTATGGAGCTTCATTTGAACAGAAGGTGAGGATCTCGTATTTGTTCTGGCTTGTTAGTGCTGGTGACAAGCTGAAATTCAACTTCTAAACTTAAATTTTCACACTGGAGTGCTCAGAACATTAAAATGCTTTCTTTTGAGGAGTGCTTTTCTGACATGACAGCTGTTATCTTACTTCTGTTGCCTGGACAGTTGGAGCTGCTAATGGAAGACTTAGAGCTTAGCATTCGAAGTCCAAAGAAACACTGATTACTGCAAGTAAGCTTTGAGACTTTATTGCTTGAGGCAGACGCTTCATTCACAGTTCAGGCATCTTGAAAATGGTGGGCTATTGAGACTGATTTTCATGGTGAATATAAAACCACATTAAGTGGTGGTTATTGATCTTAAAACCAGAATTTGTAGCTCTTAAATTGAAGTTATTTACTCTATTTCAACCGTTTCACTGTAATATTTGTTTGTCCAGCTAGTGAATGCAGCCGATTATTGTATAGCAATGCTGATTACTGCATAAATGATGAAAAAGGTTAAACTTACCTAATAAATGGCACAGCTGACAGCTTTTTTTTAACCCCAAGTTGCTGGTGGCAGTGCTATCCTTTGGATAGGTTGTTTAAGGAGTCTGTGGCTGGAGAAAAAATGCTTTTTGACAGTTTCTGTCAAAAGAACCGGCAAGCCCAGTCTTGTGGGGATAGTCAACCCCACAGGTAGCTGTTCTTCCGTGGGGAGAGTGCAGCAAGGTGGCTGCATGTGCACAACTCTGATTATATACAAGTCAGACTATATACTCCAAATTGTGTTTGGTATTTTGGTGGTTATCCTTCAAATACAAATGCTTTGGTGCGCAGCTCAGGCTCAGCTTTCTGGTGCTGTTAACTCGGTTTTGCTGAAGCAGGATGCAATTTCAGATTTTTGTGATTTTTAGTATCAGTAATCCAGTATTCAGTGATGGTAATGCTGTCCTTAATCTTGCTCCAGGTGCGTTTTGGTTCTTGTATGTGCTTGTAGAGAAGTTACAAGTACAGTCCTAGCATATGAAGATCACATCTCTTTTTTTGTCCTTCCTTATAATTTATTCTAGCTGCAATAGCTAGTAACTTATTTTGTCACCCTGTTCTTGAGCTTCTGGTTGCTTTTTGTCAGTTCATCGACCTAAATAACTTCTTGTATAGTACGTACCTCCTGTATGTAAGTGACTTGTCTGCAGTTCAAGCCAAACTTCTTGGCACAAGCTAACTGTTCCTGTACACTCAGAAGCTCGGTGTTCCTAAGGGGTACTTCGGTCCTAATATCTTTTGCTTTCTGATTTCCTAATTATTGATAAGGGATATTCCAAATACATATATATTCCAAATATATACAGCCTCACTTTGGTGGGTATACTGACTCTCACGTGTAAAGCACTACCTGAAACCTCCTGTTTGGAGGGATTTTTGGGGTGAGTGTGTGGCTCTGTCCCTGGAAGCTGTACATGACACCTTTTTTGCTTGGCTGAGTCAGTGTTTTCTGATTTCTTGGGATGCTCTTTTTTGATGGAGGGTTAAGTCTTCATAATAGTTCAAGACAAGCCTCATATTGTTTTTTTTTTTAAGTGGAAGGAATAGCAGTTATGTTTTCCTTGAACTGGCACATAATAAGCCTTGTGAAAATAGATGTGTACAGATGCCATTTTGCAAGTCTAATGAAAACCCTGTGCACAAAGACACTTCAGTGTTGGATGTGTCCTCTGTTCTTACACATCTCATTATGAATAAAGTTACATTGTACTCTTAGCTTATTTTTTACCCACATTGTTCCAAATAAGCCCTATTAATTTAATAGTCCTTTGAGCTACCATTTAAATAGCCAAACTAGATTTATGGATTCTTACAATTAAGTGCATTTTATTAATAGGGAAACTAAGTTTTTATGATTATAAATGTCCTTTTTTATTCATTAATACCACTTATGAGCCAAAATAAGGAAGCTGGAAGCTGACTGAAATATTTTGGAGACCTTATGAACTCAGTGTTTCAAAAAGCGTTATGTTGGTACTACTGAGCACTACTGGATCCATAAAATACAAGTTCCTATTTACTGTGTTACCCACTTAGAGTGAGAGGTTGGAGCCTGGAAACAATTGTAGCAGAGCAATCTGAAGTAGGACAGGAACAACTAGTGTTGTCACAGCTATTTTAATGCTGGAGATGTATTAATCAGATGGATGCATCCATGCCAATCAAACAGCAAGAACAGCATGCCTGTGTAGGAATGCTGTAGTTGCTAAATCATTAACTTTGAAGTGAAAAAGGAAGGTTATGACTTCAAAAAGGAAGGTTATGTCTTCACTAGGTGATGCACCTTAGTGGTTTAGAACCTTCAAGCCCACTTCTTTATAAGGTAACCTCTTAAATACAGGTGTGTGTGCTCTGAAAGCTTGCTCTGTAGGAAGCTCCTGTCCTATTAAGGAGCAAAGTAGAACTGGTAGGGAAATTGTAGGTAAACCAGGCACTTACATATAGCATTTGTTTTGTTAGCAGGATAAAAGAGCCATATCTTTATTGTTGTTAATATAACTGACTTCCCCCCCCGAATGTCAGAAGGCCTTTAAATTCTGTATTCTTGGTAACAGAGAGAGATTTGGAATTTTACCATTCTCCCATCTCTTCTGTCCAGCAGCAGCATAGCTATTCCTGGTACCCAAAGAGAAAACAAGCACTTTCTGTGAGTAATGTTCTTAAGTTGTTTTCTTGTAGTGTTAGATACTTGGATCATGGTGAGAAAAAGGTTGGGAAATACGGTTACAAAAGCCTTCTAGTGTGTCTTCTGAGCCCTGAAGGGTTTTACTACTTCGCTGTAGGTATCTCACAGTGCTTATATAACTCCTAGCATTTACAATGAGGTTGTGTAAATGAATGTGCTGAAGGTCAAAGCAGCTATTACAAGCAAATAAGCTTTGACCTTAATCACATTTGACTTTTCACTTAGGCAGAAGCTGGAGGTACAATTTTGTTCAAGACTTCATTATTTCATACTAAATCATGCAGTGATTTTGCTAGAAGACTTCAGTAGATTGATTTTTTTTTTTTTTTTTGCAACAGCCACGTCCTCCTTGCTTTCTGTTTCCTTTAGTTCTGATGTGGGACCATCAAAACACTTGTTCATTATTGGTTTCATTCTCCCTCATAATCATACAGAGAAACTGTCTGGAATTGCTTGAGCTGAACCAACGTATGAATAAGAAATAGATGTGAGCTTCAGAAATCTTTGAAGCTGTCAGCCTGGATTTAAAGTATTCCAGACCCTTAAGCATTCTTTTGTACCTTCTTGGTTCTGAGATTGCATGTTTCTGTGTAGCACTGCTTTTTGGCCAGCTTCGACAAAATATGGTCTAGGTGCTGTACTGGCTTTACTAGAACCAGCTTTTTTTTCCTCTTTTCCTCAGTGTTTTCCTGGCTTTCAAAAATTCTCAACTATTTTAAGTTTGCTGCTGCCAGCCTCTCTCCTGCAGCGATACCTTTTCAGAAAGTACATTTAGGGAAGCAGATAAAGCTTTTACTTTGACCAACTTTCTGTTGGTCCCATAAAGAAATAAAGCAAGAGCTAGCCTGTACAGCTCTCCATAACTTGAAGCATTTGGCTGTGCTCAGGGATGGGCAGAACAGTAAACTATAATGTTCAGGGATCCTGTGCTGTAGCTTCGTTTTCCAACAGTCAAGCAATAAGACCTTTGAAAAGCTGATCTCTCTCTCTCTCTACATGATCTCTCTACAGCACGTGGCCTACATCAGTACAGGTAAAGGCTGCACAGACTATATTTAGCAGCTAGATCCTGGCTAGTTTACAGAAACAAGGCTTTTATGTGTGCTTGCAAATACACGTGCCTGTATCTGTAATAAATGTTGCAGCAGAAAAGTAGACAAGCTCCACTTCTAAAGGGTAAGCCTTTGTGATAACTAAGTTTGAAACCTTGCCTTTGCATCTGCAAACTTCCTCAAGACAGAAACGTTTGTTTAGTAGTTTGTTTAGACCACTCTGTATCTGCTTTGTGGGGCATTTCTTTTCAATACAGTCATACAGCAGGAGAAGGACAGGGTGAAACGTGCAGCTACTGGGAGCTCTTTTCTTCCTGCAGCAACTTCTAGGTCACTCCATGTTTTCTTAAAAAAAAAAAAAACTTGATGCCTCACTTTCTGAAAGCAGTGTCTGATGAAATGAGATAGGCTTCATGATATAAAACATCTTCAGTTTTCCATCATCCTAGCTGACAAGGGGTTTAAGGTGTCTTTCTTTTTGGGATTTTTTAGGGGATATATGTATGGATTTCAGCATGTAAAATCGATCCAGCATCTTGAGAATGGGAGTGAGGAGCTGAGGCAGTGCTGATACGGTGCCTCTATTGCAATATGATTCGTGTGTGATGTATAAATCTCCTGATTTATTTAAGTGGAGCCTTATTTTTAGTGGGAAGTCATGTCAGCTGCATGGCCTGTGGCTAATGCAGTCGTCAGTAGATGCTGACATGTAACTCTGCATTTCAACATCTTGAAATGGAAACAGCCTGTTGAGGCAGGCAAAATATATGTAGGTAGGGGTTGTTGCCGTCATATCAGAGCACATCCATATCACAATTTGAAAAGCTTGCTGATCATGTGCACCACCTGGGGCTGCTTCATATGCTAGAATAATGCCTTTTTTCTGCAATCTGTAATGTCTCTGGCAATGCTGCTAGGTTGTTTGACCTAGTTAGAATTCACTTTGTCATGTGCAGAACCAGTTCTGAGAGTTTGTGGCATTTCATGGAATTTGTGTGGCTATTCCTGACGTGGCAAAGTACGATATTGGACCCTTGTGATGTAAAGAATGGCTCTTGGCCTGTATTGGTGTCCTGCTTCTAGTACAGAACGTAGGCTTTGGTCTCTTAAGGATGACACAGGGTGTTTGTAACTTCCAGAAACTGATTCACATCTTTCAAAGCTTCAGATTGCTTTGATCTTTTAAACACGTGGAAGCATGAGTGAAGAACACGACTTATCTAATGGTCTTGTGCATCTCTGGCGTGGTGCTGAATGTGGAATGGGCTTTCAGCTCTGAAGAATGGCAGTACTGTAAATAACATCGTGCGGATAAAATGGCTTTATGCAGTAATGGATTACAGAGTTCAAGATGTTCTGTGTCTAGAACACAGATAAATATGCTAGTGACCGGGGACTTTATAGGTAAGTGCTCTTGTAGGCCAGACTTGAGCTGCTGCTGTTGTTTTCTTCAATTGCTTCTACCAACAGTATGTAAACTTATATGAAGACAGGTTTAAAATGCATTAAATGCAAGGTCATTTGTTATCAAAGTGCATGCTTTTAGTTCAGATGGAAATGTTTTTGATTTCTAAGTAAACATTTTTTTCTTTGCCTTAAGGATCACTCAGGTGCCCTGAAGAATAGTCTCCTCCAAGTGGATCAGAACTGTGTTCGTAACTCGTACGATGTCTTCTCTTTGCTTAGGTAAGATTTATGAGAATATTTTGCATAGACATTTGAACTCATTTGGGTATGTGGAAGGAGCCTTTCCAAATAATTAAATAAAATTCTGGACTGGAATGTGCCAAGGAGCTATTTAGATAGTGTGGGTTTACTACTAGTGATGAGAAGATGAGCCTTGATGTGTGTTTCTTGTTACCCTGTAGGCTACTGCCAGCAGACACTTGAGCACACAGACCTAGAGTTGGCCCTTGGACTGCCTTACAGATGTTGATATCAGGAAGCTTCTTTGTTATGGGACCTCTCTTGGAAAGCCCTTGCTCTGTGTTCCTCAACAAAATGAAAATTGACATAAACAATTTAAAATAATGAAAAGAAGCACCTTGCTAAAAGCTGCTTGAATGATGGTACCGTTTATACAATAGCAATACAATAAGGACTATATTTTTCTGTTAAACCACTGAATTGAATTTACATTTTTCATAATGTCTCATAATCCAGAAGAGAATTGCTTAGTGAGGAAGCAGTTATTCCAGGGAGTGTGGTACATGACAGGTATGGTAATTGTACTCTTGGTTGTCTTAGCTGTCTCTCTGGTGAAAAACATGAAAAGGTAAACGTGACAACATTTTTCAGATCTGTTTTAATTATAGCTGTTCAAGAATGTTATGGGGAAGTATAACAGGCTTTAAAAACTGCAAGTACGTAGAGTTTGAGGAGTAGGTTGTGTTTAAAAGGCATTTTACAAGACAGTTTGCGAACTCCAGTTCTGAAGTAATAACAGTAGGTATGTTACAACTGAAAACTTTTAGAAGTATATGTGTTAAAGCTTTGGGAAGTCATTGGAAAAGCGTATTTATGTTGTAGAAGTTGTCATTCGGTAGTGCTAACTGCAGGTGTCACTGTTGCCTGCGTGAAGCAGTAGCCCTAATTCTATAGTAAAGAAAGTGGGAGGAAAAGCTGTCTCTAGATCGCTTATTCAGAAGTCGATCTTTCATAAGTTCTCTTAAAATTGAAATGTGCTTTTTCTTGATTTTGTAAAACACTTCGACATTCAGAAGGCAGTGTTCAGTTTGTCTTTACTCCTAGTGGAAAACAACCAGGGGGCATTTTAGGAAGTTCTGATTACACTCAGACACAATCCATTGGAAGAGATCTTTTATACTACTCAACGTTACATTTTTGTTAAGAGGAAATAAAAAAATGTATGCTGGTCATCCTGATTGTTTTGTTCACAAATATTTTTCCCTGTTTCCTTTACATTTCTTTGTAGCGTGAAGCACTAACCAGAAAAAAACATTCACTGTTATACCAGCTGGTCATGAGCTTGACCAACTGGAGCCCTCTCAAATCTGAACTTTTCTTCTGAAAGTGTCTGTCATAAAGTTTACAGGACATGAAGATACCAGCTTTGTTAAAGCTTCCCTTGCTGGGTGCTGATCAGTGCTGTTTTGAAACCTAATTACTGGAGCTGTGTGCTTTGATCAGGCCTGGAGAAGTGAGAGTCCAGGCGCACTCTTGCAGTTTCTAGGTGTGCTGTTGGGCGTAGCTCCTGTTTAACTCTGCCTCTGAGCTAAGAGGTACTCCTTTATTTTGCCTTTTCCTAAAAGGAACATTTTCTTTTCCAGTCCTCAGCACCAGGCCTGATACTGATTATATTTCAGTGGATTCTGTGTGCCTTATCAAGGAGTATATACTTCATTGTCTAATTCCAGGAAAAGTTTAAATTTCTAACTTATGGCCTTACATAGGTGCTATTTTTCTGCCTGTTTCCTTCCTAGCTGGGAAAGTTCTTTGGAAATGGAAGAGAGGTCCTCCCTCCATGTAGTCCTGAATTCCCCTCATCTGTCCCATTAACTCAGCTTTTTTTACAGGTCCACTTTCTCTACCCTTGCTTACCCTCGATACCTATTTCAGAAGCCTGGTGATAGCATTTATTACTTCCTAATGATCTCTAGTCTCTTCTTGTCAGGTGTGCTTTTTCTCTTACCACGCAGTCTGGTTTGTCACCTCCTCCAGGAGTCCAGACTGGAGTAACAAGCCTGTGAACTCTTTCCAAAGATAGTTTTTTTTACGAGCATGTTCCTCTCTCAACCAGGAGAGAGGTACAGGCATAGCTTGAGCTCTGAGTCATTTGACAGGACATGCACTTTGGAAGGAAACGAATTGCTGTCTGCCTGCTTCTGTCCACTGGCTGTAAAGAGAACAAGGAGGTGTCTACACTGTAAAGGTTTGCATCTGGTCGCATAAATCCCATGTTTTGAAGACTTTCTCATGATACGGTATATTTGTAGTAAAAACTCACAAGTTACACATGTGGTTTTGTAACATTTTTGTGAGATTGTGAATGTGAAGAGCAGCTTGTCCTGGCTTTTCTTACTTCTTGCAGAAGGAAGCAGGTCCCAGTGCTGGTACTATCCACATCTGAGTTATTCTGAAGGAA
The DNA here is from genome assembly GCA_011074415.1 of Stictonetta naevosa. Taxonomy (NCBI): domain Eukaryota; kingdom Metazoa; phylum Chordata; class Aves; order Anseriformes; family Anatidae; genus Stictonetta; species Stictonetta naevosa. The sequence continues at coordinate 197,437,075 of CM021697.1, read as the reverse complement.
CCATGCTGCCAGGTAGCCACAGTGATCGGCTGCACGATGGGAAGACTGCAACTACGTTCTAGTCCAGACCGTACCTCTTACAAACTGCAAAATGAGGACTTTGTCTCCATCAGCTGTCAAAACTGCTTTTTAGCGAAGAAATTATTTTTTAGTTCTCAATTGAAGTGAATAGCTAAAACTTAGGAAGCTCGTGAGCATGCCTTTATGAAAAGCATATGCTTGGCTCTAATTACGTTGATTAAAAAAGAATCAATTAGGAATGCCAGGGAGTGTGAACAGTAGAAAAACTTGAGTGTTAGATTAAAATGGTGCCTGTGTGCTGTGATGCTTAATTATATGGGTTTACAAGTTAATTAAGCAAGAGGAAAAGTTTAAACACCCAGACAGCTCAGCTTTGCATGAGGAAGTTCTCAGCACTCCTGTAGCCCGTGAGCCTTCGTGTTTTGGGGCAGGGACAAGAATCTGAGGCAACCATAGAGCAGCTAACAAGTTGCTCGTGCCATATGGAGATGACGAATGTTCTTCCAGTCCGTTGTTTTAAAAAGGCTAACAAAAATTAACCACCCCAACTGGAAAGCTAAAATCTTGATTTTTTTTTTTTTTTCCCCCCCCCCAGCCCTTGGCCATATTGTCCTATTGCCTAAAGAGAGGTCACTTAAAGGCTCTCTAAATATTATGTAGCTGGTAGTAATAGGTTATACAGAAACACGTTTCACCTTTTACATAACACTCAGGACGGGCCAAATACACCCGAGGTCATGTTCTGGACAAGTCTCCATAATCAAGCTCTCAGCACATTTGCAGTGCTGAAGGGAATAGATTTATATTTAGTATTCACTGAGTTTTCTCTCCTTGTTTTCTTTAATTTTTCAAAATAGACCTTCCAGTATTAAGTGGTATTGGGAAGATGGGTTATGCTGGCAAATCACTAAAGAAAGGACTTAGTCCTGTATGTTAAAATTTTACTTCAGTTCCTAAATAGAATACAAAACATTACTTTTTCGACAACGGTTTTTTCATGGTATTGTGACACTAAAAGCAGTTGAGCTTCTGGTAGTATTTATGCCTCTAAATATGCGAGTACGTGAAATCCTCTCAAGTTCAGTATGACACAAAAAGTGATGGAAAAACTAGTGAAACTTGTCCCTTTGTGGTTTTCCTTCCTATATTCATCTCTCCAGACAAAACCTCTTTCTGAGGGTGCTGAGGCCCTGGCCCAGGCTGCCCAGAGGAGCTGGGGATGCCCCAGCCCTGGCAGTGCCTAAGGCCAGTCTGGGTGGGGGCAAGGGACTGGAATTAGATGATCTTTAAGGTCCCTTCCAACCCAAACCATTCGGTGATTTTTTTGATTGACGGCTTTAACCGTTCCTTCAGCAGATGTGATGGCGTGTTTTTGCTATTTGGCAAGCCAGTTAGAGCAAATTGGAAACACTTCAGCTGTATTTTTTGCTCAAAATAAAATGAAAAAGATTGTAGAAATAATAAAAAGAAAAACCTGAAGTTAGTACCACATCAGTGCTGGAGATGTGTGTAAAACAGCAGCTCTGGGCAACTGCTGTAACGTTAATAATATCTAACCTAGCTGATGTTGATTTAAATGAGCCTACCAGGGTGTGAAATGGCTTCTGCTGCTGCTGACCTAGAGGATTAAATATTGAAAACTCCAGAGAGCACCTAAGTTGTGCCTTTATTAAACAAAACAGCTTCTCACAGCTCTGCTGATAAGAATAAGTCTGGTTGCAGTGTCCCAGACAGGATTTATCCAAGCAGGGCGTAACAGCCAGTGAACAATTGCCCTGTTTCACATCAGAGCACTGATGGCCCAGGTTTGCTGATGTTAAGTGGCCCAAGCTGGCCAGTGACAAGACACTGCTCTGAGCAGGAGCAGAGCTTGACTTCTGAACTATGAACTAATTATTGCTTTCTAGGTTAGGGGCTCAAAGAAACTTGCACAAACCACATTTTTCTTTGAGTCAAATGCACAGCTATGCAGTATTGAGCACGTTACATGACAAGTAGAAATAGGAGTTGTTACGAATTGTCTTCCGTCTCAGTGTCTGAAATATTCTCATCGTGCTTCTCATGATCTGTCATAGTTCAGGGATTTGCTGGAAGTGACAGGCTTTGTTGCAGGATTTGCTGTTTGAAATGTAACTTAATTTAAAGAAGGTAATTTAAATTAAAGAAGAATGCGTGACTTAGGGCTGAAGAGACTTGAAGAACATGAATGCAGGCAGTGTTTGGCAGCAGGCTGAAATCTGGGGATGCTTGTAAAATCTACCTTAAGAGATCCTGACTAAAATGTCAGGACGCTATATAAGATCAGGTTTTGTTTGGCTCTACCTAGCTTAGGAAATAAGCTTTTTAGCAAACACATTGCTCGGTGTTTAGATTCTTCTGTCTTTAGCAGTGGCCTTAACTAACAGAAGCCTTATGCAAGTGAATCCCTGAATCTAGGAGTAAAGAGACGAAGCGTGCAGCCTATGTAAGCAGTTAGAGCGTTGAAAAACTCATTAGTAGCTGAGAGTAGTTTCTCAGAAACCACAGTCCATGGAATTGCACATGCTAAACATGGTAATTGACTTCGGGCAGCTATTTTTAGCTGGAAACTATGCAAAGCTTGAGGCTGTTTTTCATAAGCTCTGCGAGTGGGGAATGATGGAGTGAGGGAGGCCTTCCTGTGCTGAAAGTGCTTGGTGCTAAGGTGTGTCACGGGGACACTGGCTTCTTTCCAGCCAAGGAGATGCATGAGGCAAGTTGTGAGCAATGCAGGAGCGTCGTGTCCTGACAGCCAGCTGCTCAACCAGACTTTGCAGTTGTATAGTTGCTGTAAGCAGCAATTTTGAACTTCTGGTGAGGTGAAAATGAAGAAAAACTGGAAGGAAACAGCTCCCAGCTACTCTGACTCCACTCTGACAGTGGAGCTGTGCAGCAGGTAGGTTTCCACCTCTAGCCTCTGCCGTTCTGCCTGGGCAGAAGTAACGAGCAGCTCTTTGCTTAGGATATTGGTAGATGCAGAGTAAGGAGAGGTAGGAAAGACTTTTTGCATTTTAAATGCATTGAGAAGTCTCTTTTGTTTCGAGCTTTTTCCTTCTCTGTCTTAGGGAAGGATCCCAAGTCATAGCCCTCACCAAAACCTGTCTAAATGTTGTGCTTTTGGGTGTCGTGTGGTAGGAGCACATCAACAACTTGATGCTTGTACAGAAAAGCTAGAACAAGACATTGGGAGTCTCTCAGTAACCAAATTGCTGGCTTGCAGACTGTCATGTTGCTGCTGCTGCCATCACCCCTTCCTAACAGATGTGGAAATACTCTTCCAAGTGTGGACTGGGTTGTGGGCTTCCTCTTAGCCTGACTCGTGCTCTCAAATCAGTAAGTTCATCCCCTAAAACATGCCTTTGCTAGTGATAAATGTGGTGGTTTTTCTGTGATGGCTGGACTTGATGTTTCTAACCAGGAAAGATCTCCACCTGGAAGACTTGGCTGTCCATACTGGACAGGCAGCCAAGACCAGGCAGGCATCCCCTTGGCTTTGGACGTGAAAACCTGGGTGGCTTAAGGCCAGCATAAATAAACAGGAACTGTAATTGGACCTCTCGAGTGCCTCTGTATACTTTAATAAGCAGTACTGAAATGGATGAACAGTGCAACGAGTGTGATCTCTTTTTTGGCTTAAAAATCACGTGGGTTGGAGTCGTGGGGTGGCGTCTTCCTGGGAAGTAGTGATGGAGAAGGAAAGAGGGAGCTGAATTTTTGAGAGGCTCCTTGGGGGTTTTGATCTGTAGAAGCAGATCTTCAGAGGAATCAGTTCCCAGGCATTTTACTCGTGTGGTGCTAAGCTATCTGGACACTGAGGCTAATCAGTCATCAGAAGAGCCAATTTCCAAGCCTGACTTTTGCCAAAATCTGTAGGAGAGAACAGCGTGGGTCACAGCAAGCTGAAACAGTCCATGAAGCACAAGAGATTTGAATGTAAATGAAGGCTTGGTAGCCTTCCTCTGCTGCTGGTCTTATCTTCAGCTTTCCTAATGCGCCATGCAGAATAAAACACCCCTACAGAAGCAGATCTTCAGTGTCAGTGGATAGGGATGTTGGTAGCTGTTGATCAAATTCAGTCTGAGAGCACTGTTTAGGAGAGAAATTACACAGAGCCGTGCAGAACTTCAAAAACAGCTTTTCTTTTTTAGATGGCTTGTAAAACACGGTATCAGTGAAGTGGATTAGTTCAATTAGACCAGAAGTCATAACCCAGTCCTCATCTGTTACAGCGTTACTAGAATTGATGGAAAACAGAGCATGTCACATCTAAATAACTTTCTGAAAGTGTATGAGGAGGAGGATTTTGTGAACAGTTGCACTGAGAACCCTTCCTTAGTTTTGTTACAACTTTATTCAGGGTATGGCTGTAAGAATGGTAGGCTAAGTTCTTTATCTGTCACCCTGGACAAAAATCTCAATGAATGCCTGTTAATAAGTAACCGCATCGAGGAAGGTCTATACTACACTTTGAGAACAAGTACAATGGAGTAAAATGCTCACTCTTATAATCGAAAACCCAGCAGGGTGGGAGCAATACACCCTGTGGCAGGTGCTCCTGTAAGAGTTAAGACCATCCCTCTGTCCTTTGATGGTAGATTTCTTCTACTTCAGCCCCAGCTGAAGCTGAATTCCACTTCTTGGAACTAAACTTTGTTTTATCAGAGTTTGGGGATAGTTTCCAGAAGAAGCACAGCAATATGAAGCTTGAAGAAATGAGTCACCTGAATATTGACTGGGGTTTCTCCTTTCCCTCCAGCGGGTAAGGCTTGTGCTCAGCTGTTGCAAACGCCTTATCAGGCTTGTGGACTTTGTCTGGAAGAACACAATTAACTTGACAGCAGCTGTTTCCCTTTTTGGGTGGAGCCTGTAATCTATTGAACCTAAATTAATGCATCTTCCTTTTCACTTGTGCAGTCTTAGCCTTGTTTTCTGCCTTGGAGCTCGAGTTGAAACTAAAATTAAGATTTGTTGGCAAGTTACATGTCAGCAAAAGGCAACGGGATTCTGCCAGCATCACTGTCCTTCTGGTAGGAATCATCTTTACATGTTTATGCCCTTAGAAACTTTGTATTTGCATGTGATTTACCTTTCTGCCATGTGCAGCATCTTGAGCGTGATCCTGGCTGTTGCCCTGGCAGTGAGGTTTCTGTAAGCACAAACAATAAGCATGAGTATAAAGAAAAAAACCCACTTTCTATATTATTTGTCATAATTACATTTATTCAAAGAATAAAAAGAACAAGCTGGAAATCCATCCCAGTGGCAGAGTCATATCCGTGAATTGGAATAAGAGGACTGGAGACATCTCAGGTTTTGTGACTTCATTTCTGGAGGTTTGTGCTTCACTTCAAGACTTTCTCCTCTTCTGCTTGTGCCCCGTGTGTGTTGAAGGTGATCTGATTGCTAGCTCCTTCAGATGTTCTTCTGCTGGAGGCCAGGACCTCCCCTGCTGCCAGTCCGATGGATGTAGCTTTTTCCTCTTTTCCATTTGCAGATAGCTCAAAGCATCCACTATTGCAGCATCCACGTGGACTCGATTATTCAGAAACTTAATTTGTCCTACTAATGTAAGTCAATTCAGAACTGTTTGAAAGGGTGATGGAAAGTATCTGTGCTTCAAAAGCGTGGTCTTCTGTGAGTTCCTTCCTGCACTGACTGCTGTAGAGGTTTAATGCCATCAGTGAATGAGGCAGACTTGCATTTTGTTTTCTGTTTACTCCCTACTGTTTCCTCTCATCCTCCCTCTGCTTTTGACAAACCTTAGGAATAGGTTTCTGAGGGAAGTGGAAAGGGAATATATGAAATAAATCAGGAACATTTTTCTTGTGGGAAAGTAGATGTAGCAAATGATGGTTTAAGGGGCTGTGTAAAAAAATCTATACTATAATTTCTGGACTGATATAAGAAGTGAGCATTCCATTTTTCCTATTTATTAGGAAAGCCTTGGCTTTTTTTAATAATAGGATTGGGTATTGTACTTCCAGGATCCTGCATCTCGCTCGTCGCCAGAAGTGTTCTGCTCCGTTTTCTAAATCCCTGGTAATAATTCTCAGTTTAAATTTAGGCTCATTGTAAATCAAGGTTGTTCTGGCAAATGGGACTGCAGGCATTTATTTCTTCTTGGGAGAAGTAGCCGTAGTATGTGACTGCTGTAATTAATTGATGTATTTATGGCTTAAAGCTCTGTACAGGAGAAACCCAGATGTCTGATAGAAGCAAAGAGATACTTGGAGTGTATGATGGAACTATGAAACAGCGTATCAAATGTCTAATAAAGCTGAGACTGATTAATGTGAATATAAACTTACGTTAGCTTAATAAGCACGACTATCACAAGACTCCAGCTTTTGTTTTTTCAAGGTTGTAGCCAGGAATGAACTTGCTATGTAAAGCTGTAAATCAGCAGAACAATTCACGACCGAGAGGAATACCTCGCTTACAAGAGGATACAGCAGTGTCCTAAAGGAAACTGGTTCAGTGGAAGCTTCAAACACTGCCTTGAGCTTGTTGCATGCTGAAAGAGAGCAAATGTGGTGTTACAGCATGTTCCTGAGCTGTAAAATCATGTCAGACCCCTTCCTTGAGAAGTTGGGAAAACCGCTTTATTGTGCAAACAAGACAAGGATGTTATTGCAAAGAAGTCATGTAACAGTGAAGAAGCCCCAAACTTGGCAACTCGCTTTTTCCAAGTCAGTACCCAAGTAGAAGCGATTGCCAGAGCAATAAATCCAACCCTAAAGATGTTCAAAGATATGCATTTACTCAGTTTTTTCTTGGCAGGATATCGTATGCTAAAAATGTTTCACATCTTACAGCCAAGGTAAAGAGTTGCTTTTTGGGGGGAAGAGGAAACTCTTGAAAAGCATTGAAGAAATACCCCAATTAGCCCATACTTCATCAGCTTGGGAACTGGGAAGCGATGAGGGTAGATGTTGAATTTTTGCCTGCAGGTTCTTGTTAGATCAATTAGGGATGGAGATTTTGCTGGTCTTAGATTACAGTACGTGGCTAATGTTTTGGTATCCATCCCACTGCCTCTTAAACTCCCAAAGGAAGGGAGCGTGTTTGCTTTCATCGTAGTCTCCCTTATCTCAGAAAGCACGTGATACGAGAATAGAAGCAGAATGACAGCTTCACCACCGAACCAGATTAGGGTGGCCTCCCCCTGCAAGGAATTTTAATAACGTTTGCTTTGATTTCAGAGCTTCCCCAGGCAGCAGCGTGTGACTCACCTGAGCTTGGACAGTTACGCAGCAGCTTTTGGGGCCCAAGCTACAGCAGTAAATCTGCCACGGTTACGTCCCTTTGACTCTGCTGCTGGCTGACCATGGCCGTGAGCTGCTGCAGGGACACCAGAACAGCCTGCAGGCACAGAATGACGACACTGTTGGCTAAGCTCTCTTTTAAAAGACCCGCATTTCTGCTGTAACTGGCTTGGCTTTCCTGACCACTGAAGGAAATTTGATAGTGGGCCAGCAGTGGCCTCTTGAAGCTCTGAATTAGCTCTTAAAGTGCTGTGTAAGTGCTAATTTTAATAACAATAATACTAAAAATCCCTCGTAAATGATGTAGGAAGAATCCTGCCTTGGCTGATAGCACACAGGTTATGCCATCAGTTGGCTCAGAGCTGTCGATTACTAAACCCAGGCGGATTGCACTCAAGGCACAAACTGTGCTAGCTTCAGCCCATAGCTTTGGACGTGCTCTCAGGCTAGAAATGGAAACAATATGTGGACAATTAGCATTGAAACTTCTCTCTGCTAATTATATGTAACTTTTAATACAGATTTATGGCCTAAACTTGGTGATTGTCGTTCATTGGTGCAGGCATAATTTATTCCTCCAAGCCTATTGTGCCTGTGAAGATGACAGACAGATTTTCCAGTTGATGTTCTTTGGGCTTAGCTTGTGATCCTGCAGTTGGATGACCGCCGATTTCCATGTGGGTGCAGTCGGGGCTGCTTTTTTTTGGCTGCAGAAAGAAGATTTCTGACTGTTCTTGCTTTTGTGACATGAAGTCCCTGAAAGTTTCTGCTTGGAAGGCTGAACTTCAGATGTGGCTGTGACCTTTCTGTTGCCGTTTTAAAGTTCTCAGGACAGCAGTTCGCACAGAGGCTGCAGGAACGAAAACCTGCTGGTACTGGTTGACACGGTGTAAATGGCACTATTTGGCATCAAGGCAGCCAAGTTTAACCGTAGGACACTTTAATCTTGCAAGGAATGTCAGGATGTTATTTGGCTTAAAAAGAAAACCGTTTAATATTAAAAACAGGCTTGACTGCTGAATTTTTCTGTACAGCAGTCTCTAGATTGGGAATATACTTTTAAATAAAGACTCACCAAATTAAAGAAGCATCCTAAGGTACGTACTGGTGGGAGAGCCAACCCAAATAGGTATTTGTTCCTTGTACTTAGGTAGGACTTGAAGGTGTTACAAAACTGTAGGTTGTTAGCTGAGCATTGATCAAAGGAAGCGATATGGCAAGTGACCTTCTTAACAACTTACTGGTTTCATAAATGCACTTTCGACAAGCAGAGAGCTTCTCAGCAGTGGGATTTTGCTGCTTAAGTGGTGTGATGTCGAGACTACCATGGTGCTTTCTTGATTGCCTAGCAGACTTGATGAGAGTGCTCTTCCAGTGTAAAATTAGATGAAGTTAAGAGAAAAGGAAAGGTATGTTTCACTTGGTTATTGCTCTTCCCATATACATCTTACCTTTAGGTAAGAGTTCCTAATGTCTGAAGAGAAAACATTCCAGAGTTTCACAAAAGGACAGGCTGGAAACAATTGAAGCAGGAAACCTAAGCCGTGCTGTGTGATGTGGCAGCAGAGCCCTGGGTGATGTTTGGGATGAGCAGCAAGCCTTGGTTTTGACCCATGTAAGCATATGTTACATAGCCAACAGCCTCAAGATGCTTTGGTGCATCTGTAGAAGGTCCCAGAGCTCTATTCAGGATATGGGACTGAGCCTTTAGGTGACCCAGTGCTGTTGGCCTCAGCAGTCTCTTTTATTTTTATTATTATATTTTTAAGCCCCTGGCCCTGTAGCAGCCAGTAGAGCCATGCTGCTTTGTATGTGATTTAGATGGGGTACAGCAGCCCCCCAAAAGACCATAAGTGCCTATGTTCTGAACAGTCTGAGAATCCTAGAATCACTAGTGTTGGAAAAGCCCTCCAAGATCATCTGGTCCAACCACCCCCTACCACCAATGTTACCACCAAACCATGTCCCCAAGCACCACGTCCAACCTTTCCTTGAACACCCCCAGGGAGGGTGACTCCACCACCTCCCTGGGCAACCCGTCCCAATGCCTGACCGCTCTTTCTGGGAAGAAAAGTCTCCTCGTTGCCGACCCTTTAGTATAATTTGAAACAAAAATCTACTTCGGAGGGTGGTGTTTAGGAAAAGCAATGGTGTGAAGGAACTACAGGTAGCTCTGGATTTAATGTATTCACCATGAATATTCTTGCATAATACACAAGAGTCTGAATTTGTAATGACCTTGTTTAATATCACTAGCACTAATTGTTCCCTGTTGTCTGTGTTATCTCCACTCCGTGTACTGGTTTGCTGGGCTGGCTGGTTTTGGTGCTGTCTTCCTGCTGATTAATCTAATTCCTAATGTCTGCTGTTGCCTAAAGGTAGGATGCTGAGGGGAGGTGGTGTGAGAAGGGCAATGCTTTCGGCTTACTCACACTTGAAGCACGTAGCCTGGCTATCTTGATTTAACTGCATACAGACCATTAAGAACTGCTAGCCAAAAACTTTAAATAGCAATGCCTCGATTGCTTGTAAATCTGGAAGGGATTAGAAAATGTATAAGGAAGGAGCTGAGCAGCCTCTTCTATATACTGCAGTGCCTTGCACTTTGGCTCACAGAAAACGTGCAGCCTTCTTTTTAGTAAAAACTAATGTTCCTATAAGGCAGAGTTTAATTTTGGCTATGCAGAGGTGGTCATTAAAGCTTGTGTTGGAACAGGCTTGGTCCGTTGGCCAGGCAAACCCAGCCAAATGCTAACTTAATGCCGTGGGTTCTCTGACTGCTTTTTTGCTGTTCGGACCAGGCCTTAGCGGAGTTAAACTCTTATTCCAGCTCCAGGGCTGCCTGAATAATGGTCTAAGAAATGGAGAAGAACTTAATTGTAAGGCTGTGAATGGGAAAAGTGGACCTTGTGCTTTCGACTCGGGTACTTCTGTGCTATCTAAGGGATTGTTGCACTTTGTGTTCAAGTTAGCCCATGTTAATGATGCTCACGGTAACTGCCATGTGTATGCCCATGTCTTCGCTCTATTAATTGTGTTATAGCCTAAGTATTACATGAGAACCCTATAATTATAGCTTGGCTTGATCTGCGTCTATTGAATTTGACAAATGAAAGACATCTGTCATTTTTGATTGAATTTAGAGGTTTGCTGGTTTCCTTTGAATACTTATTTGTAAAATGAGCAAGTTATAGCTCCTCTTCTAATGTTTCATTCATTTCAAAATAGAGCCTGGCAGTCCAAATTCCCACTGCCTCTGCTGTTTCTGACATCCCTGGTGCGTTCATCACTGGGACGTGTGGGGAACCTTTAGTAACAGCTGTGACTTCTCTTTCCAGGCTTCACAGAGCCCAGTGTGCAATTAAACAGACTCAGGTAACTGTTCAGAAAATAGGAAGGGAGATTGAAGAAAAGCTGAGATGTACATCGACAAGCAATGAACTGGTGAGTTTAATCATTTAAAATCTTATTCTACAAGCTTGTTGAAGCACCTTGACGTACTGATCATAAAATTGCTTCTTTTAAAAAACACGCATGTAAAATCTTTACTTAAACCTGGCATTTCAAATGGAAACTTAGCTGAGAAGCATAAAGTAGCTCACACAAACCTGAAATCTGCTACTCAGATGGGTTTATAGATTGCTTGTGCTGCTTTAGCTGTATTATAATTGCTTTGGTACTCTCAAAGCATAAAAACTGCATAGGAAATAAAAGTTTTATCAGGAAAAACAAACTTTTAATGATAAATCTTGATGAGTTCTTGTGGTAGTTTTAAAGTGGAATGAATCTACTATCTGCATCTTGTTGTACCCTGCTCCCTATGCAAAAACAGAGGGTACTCAGCTAGTTTTAAGTGGTGTCAAACTAAATTAAGGGTTTGATAAAATGGAAGAGTGTGGAAAACCCCTAATTGCAGCATTGCATTGTAGATGGAGTCAACTCCCTTAAGAGCAGTAGAACATCTCCTGTCAGTGACTCCAACCTGGAGCTTGTTTGACTTCTGCTGCTATCTTGGCTGTTAAAAAGCTTTTAATCATCTTCATCATCTTTTTCCAGTTACGGATATCCTTGTCCTTCCATAGAAAGGCTTTTCCTTTATAAATATGTGGAGCAAAACTACATAAACAACATTAAAACCAGAAATGGCGCTGATAATCCATGTGATACAGCTCCTTAGTGAAATGGCACATGGTATAAGGAAATGATTACCCACTTCTCTTTTCAGTAGTCAAAACTCTTCCTGGGCTTCCATCCCTCTTTATAAATGGGTGAGCTGTAGTTTCATTCCTTAATACTGAGTCACGTTTCCTGCTGGAGCCTTGAACCAGAAGGCTGGGCGCACATGTGTAACTGAAGCAAATAAGAAGGAGAGGGAAGAGTTCAGGCAGAGCTGACTTTTTCTCATGCAGTTAGTGTTGAAGTAACATTATCTCCATGAGCTCCTGGGAAAAAGTGAAAGCTGGCAGCGTTGCATGAAGTGGCAGTGTCTGGTGCTGCTTGCAGAAGCCGTGCTCGCAGAGATGGTACTCTCAAAACGTTTTGAGCTCTGTCCAGGGGTACAGTTGGACTGGAGGGATGCAAGCTCTCTTTTTCCATTTTGAATCTGTCTTCAGTTATTCTTAACAAGTATTCCAAACTGAAAATGGGGGGAAAAAAGTCAAAAAAAAGAACTATATTCTCCCCAGCACCCCCACAAAACAACCAAACAGGAAAACCGACCTACCCTTTAATAAAAGAAAATTCTACTTCACTGTGCTCATGGAAGTGTAATTTCTTAGTGAAGAAAATGCATCACAGAAAAAAATGACATGGGAAAAAAATCTTGAAACTTTGAAAGGAGGGATCCTTTTAATGTAACTATGCATAATGACATAATCTGTTTGCTGCTCTGTGTTCTTCCCATGTGGATCCTCTTTTCTCATCTCTCTGAAGCTGGGAACAGAATTTAATGGCACAGCTCAGAAACTTCCAGCCTTTTTCCTGCTCCCTATCTCAATTTAGCCCAGGCTCCTCATTGCTCAGCTCCTCTCTCATTACCAAGCCCTTTGCCAGGGAATTTTTGTGCTGTTAACACTCTGCTGTTACTGTTCACATACCCATCCTGTGGAAGTTTCCTGCTGCATCTCCTCCATCTCTTAATTTCTGCCCTGGGCCAGGCTGCTTCACTGAGCACAGGAGAGGAGATGTATCCTGTAGGATGAACAAAAACTCCAGAACAAAACTGAGGTTTTCTCCTTCCAAAGCAGAAAAATGATTAGGGTCCCTCGTAATCTGTTGTCTCACTTCTTAGTCTGGCAGATGCTAGTCTTGTCCTACTTTTCCCTTTCCTCCTATCATCCCTTTTACAGAACTACTTATGCGAAGAAAAACTTGAATAAAATATTTTCTATTTTTACTTAATCGGTTTTTCTTCCAATAGAAAAAGGAGAGTGAATGTTTACAGCTGAAGATCCTGGTGCTACGTAATGAACTGGAGAGACAGAGGAAGGCCCTTGGTCACGAAGTAGCCTCGTTGCATAAGGAAAAGAATACTTTGCATGACCGAGGTGAGCGTATGAATGTTAGGACTTCTGTTGCAGGTGTCTAAAATGCATTGATCAGAAGTGTAGTAGCCTAGCTGTGGTGGTTTTACCCAGCTTGGCAGCTGAACTCCACCACAACCATTCCCTAACTTCCCTTTCCTCAAAGGGAAAGGGGGAGAAAATAGGATGGAAAGGGCTTGAGGGCTGAGATAAGGACAGGGAGATGACTCAACAATTGTCGTCATAGGCAAAAGAGACTCGGTATAGGGAGATTAAAATGATTTATTACTTATCACTAGCAGACTAGAACAGTGAGAAACTAAAAGCAAAGTAAAAATACCTTCCCCTCACCCATCCTCTTCCACCTCCTCCCCCTGAGTGGCGCAGGGGGATGGGGAATGGGGGCTGCAGTCAGTCCCTGAAGCTTTGTCTCTGCTGCTCCTTCAAGGTCACTCTTTGCCCCTGCTCCACATGGGGTCCCTCCTATGGGATGCTGTCCTTCCCCAACTGAGCCTGCGGGATCCTGTTTAAGAACTGCTCCCACACAGCTCCATACCACGGGATCCATCCCCCAGGAGGGATGGATCCTCCAGCACGGGTCCCCCATGGGCAGCAGCTCCCCCCAGACCCCTGCTCCTGCGTGGGCTCCTCTCCACGGGCTGCAGCTTTGGCCCAGAGCCTGCTTCTGCGGGGGCTCTCCATAGGCCACAGCCTCCTCCAGGCCACATCCACCTGCTCCACCGGGGGCTTCTCCACGGGCTGCAGCATGGAGATCTGCTCCATGTGGGACCCATGGGCTGCAGGAGGACAGCCTGCTCCACCAGGGGCCTCTCCACAGGCCGCAGGGGAACTTCTGCTGTGTGCCTGGAGCACCTCCTGCCCTCCTGCTGCACTCACCTTGGGAGCTGCAGGGCTGCTTCTCACTCCTCACTCTCTCAGCTGCTGCAGCACAGCATTTTTTTCCCCTTAAATCTGCTCTCACAGAGGCGCAAACAACTCACAACATCACTCACTGGCTTGGCTCTGGCCAGCGGCAGTTCCCTTTTGGAGTAACTGGAGCTGCCTCTGAGCTGATATGGGGCAGCTGCTGGGCTCTGCTCACAGAGGTTGCCCCTGCAGCCCCCTGCTGCCAAAACTTTGCCACATAAAACCACTACGCTAAATTATGATGGTGGTGATCAAAGTAAAAGTGCTGTTCTGTCTTTTTTTTTTTTTGGTCAAGCTTTAAAGTGCTTCTGCTTACCTTTAGATAAACTTTACAGTCAGATAAAATCTCTTCACTATCTGTTACACTGAATTCTGGACAGCCCTTTCTTGTATTCTGCCTCTAAATAACTTCTTAACGTGATACCTCTCTAAAGCAGCCTTAAAACTGTGCTTAATTGAAATTTTCTGAAGAAAATGAGAAGAGTTGCACTGTAATGCAGTAAACAGTGGCGTGATGTAGCCATGTTTTAATGTCACAAAGGATTTTAATGTGCCTGTTAGACTAGGATCCTACTTCAGGTGTCAGAAAACAAAAATCAATCTTGAGAGCTTATGACATAAGTGAAAGGTGAAAGCATTTGCTTGGTCTTTTTGGCATTTTATTTTACTCTGAAAGTGTCCTACAGTAAAACTCTACAAGGTTGTGTCTTGGTTGGAGCTCACCAGCAACCAAAGTACATGGCTGGCTGATCTTGCTGCAGGACTTTTTTGAATTCCCAGCAGAGTCCAAAATAATGAGTCGATACTAAAATGAAGTGCGTGTTGTTTGCTTAACTCTGCCAGTGCAAGGACTTGAGCTGCCTTAGCAGATTAAAACCACTGTGAATGTGAAGGGAACAGGTGTTAAAGGAGAATGAGTTTTCACAGGTTGTGCTTGGCTGGTGAACGGTGTATGGGGCACGAAGACAGGTGTGCCTCCTGCACTGTCATTCCCCAGCTTGGCAGCATGTCAGAGCAAATGGGCACCTGAGAGTAAACAGAGGGTTGGTGCCAACGCTTGTCAGTATCTACTCTTACAGCTTCAGATTTAAGAGAATATTTGATGCTAATTATGTTTTTCCTGTTTCCTCATATAGAAAATGCGTTTGAGACTGAATACCAGAAGCTTCAAGAGCATAACGAATCTCTGCATGAATTAAGAAAAGAATGCACTGCTAAGAGGTAAAAGGACCCACCATTTTTTTCCCACTAGTCTGCAATCAGAAAAAACATACAGGTTTGAGAGTAAGGCATTTAAAGGGACTTCTTTTGCACCAAATTCTTCCTTATTGTTGCCTTAAAACTTCTGTTAAGACCTCATTGCTACAGTTTCTAGCTATCTAAAGTGATAACTAACAGTAGCAAGCCTAGAAGAGAAGGAAATGGGCTCTCCTGCATGTGTAGGCTATGATAGAACTTTTTGTCTATTTTTGGCTATTTTGGTGAAGCACTGCTTTGTAATGGTTAATTGTTGTAGTCCAAATATGCCTGTAATACAAGATAAAGCAACATTTTGTTTTCAGTTCTGTCTCTTTAGCTATCCTTGTGGAACTGTCTTCTTAAGGGGAGTGGGGGTGATGTGGGTTGATACCTTAACTTGAAGCTTTCAAAGAAACTAGTGATTGGGGGTTCTTTTCCCTGCAGAGAACTGTTTTTGAAGACAAATGCCCAGCAGACCATTCGATGCAAGCAGTTGCTGTCGGAGCTGTCTTACATCTACCCTATTGATCTGGTATGTTTCAGATGGTCTTAAATGTATTCTAGATGTAAACAGGAAGCTCGTTTCACACCTGGGACAAACCTTGCTTTTCTGTAGGATCAAACTTTTCCCTCATATAGCTTTTTACAACTTTTTCTTGGATTTGGTCCTTAAGTTGTAAACCTCACACGGAGAGGACTTATGCCAGCATCATTCAAATAGCCTCAACTCTAAGAGGAGAATGTATATAACTGTGTAATTTAATGGATACTTGCCACTTTGTATGTAATTATATAAAGTAACCTTGACAGTAGGCTAGCTGAACTTTACTAGAGTGCACAAAAACAGATGTCAAAGTATAGAGCTCCTAAACCTTATTCTGCAATGAATTAAGGTAAAGCTCTTCCTTTTTAAAAAAAAAAAAAAGGTTGCATTTACTTTTGAATTATGTGAAATGTTACTAAAACATTATCTCAGTCTGTCTGGGTTTCATGGAATATTTAGTTTTTCTTTACGAGATGCTTTGTTGTCACTGGTTTTTTTTTGACAGACTTCTATTTTCTGGCTGTTGTTGTCCCATTCTCACTTTCCATTGTTGATTTTAAACTTGCAGAATGATCAAAAGGATTACTTTGTTTGTGGAGTCAAGCTTCCTAATTCTGAAGACTTTCAAGGTAGCTGGATATTCTTAACTTAGTTCTTACAGTTGACACTGCTTCTAAACGTGATAAAATTAAGTAACCTGGTAGTAATGGCTAAGGATCCACGTTTCTGATTGGAAAAGTCTGGACTGGAAGAAAACTTGCTCATTATTTATTCTTAGAAACGTCCTTCATGCTAGTTAGGAACTGACTCTTTTAAAAGAGTACTTCTGTATTCAAAGTTGAATTAGTGATAGGCTTCGGCAGGTTATCCAGAGAGGATGTGGAGCCTCCTTTCTTGGAAATGCTCAGAGCCCAGCTTGCGGTCTTTGGCAACCTGCTGTAGCTTATCTTGCTGAGAGCAGAGGGATACCAATAGGCAATTTCCAGAGCTGTCTTCTGAACTCAGTCATTCTAGGGGGAAAAAAAAAATGCATTTTTCCTAGTTCCAATCTATAAATAGTGCTCAGGCAATGTGCATAAATCTCCATTTAGTTTGTTGCGGTTGCTGATGAACTTACCAATAAACATCTTGCATAAATATGACTTAAAGCTTCCTGACGCTAATTCCTGCCGTGGCGTGGCAGGATTTTACAAGTCAGCTTCTACTGTAACTTTGCACATCATCTTTTTGCAGAAGCAAACCCATATGCCTGCCTGTGTAAGGGTCATACAGGTAACTGTGTGCATTCATCTGTAGGTGTTGGACGTGAATTGGAACTTTGTTAAAATCCCCTTGGGAATTTCTTGCTCTTAGTACTTCTTCACTCTGCCAGTCGTATGGTTTCTTGGGCAAAAACCTCAATCAATTGTCTAACTCTTTAAAGGCATCTGAGAGGAGTTAATTTGTACTAACAGCGGGTACATTGAATGCTAGAATAATGGAGGAATAATATTTAACACATTAATTTGTTTTCCTGGTTGCACTTGTGAGAATAAATTCAGTTCTGTCATTCTTGAGAAGGCAGTGGTGTGCGTCTTTTGGCCTGTTTTCAGTTTACTGATATTAACTCCTTACAAAAGAATGATTAATTCTTTATCAAAGTCTCTGGAAATAGTGTTTTACAGGGAAGAAGTACTGAACATTCAAATTAGTGAAATATGGAGTTAAACTTGAAAAGCAGTTTTCTGACTTGCTGTGTCTTGGTTCAGACTTAGTAGAAAGTATTTTTTTTTAAATGGGCATCTCAAGTATCAGTGGTTTTATTTGCAAAAATAATGTTGCTTCAAAGGTTGAATGTTTAACAAAATCCTTTTAAAAAAGGATTTAACATCGAAATTCATGTATCATCTCTTGTTCTAGAAGTCAGCATGATTTCAGATGTTGTTGAGCATCATTAAAAGCTTTTGAGAGTGCCCTCGGTTTATTGCCTGGGACTCCCTTGTGCCTCAGTAGGGATGATTCTGTTGTGGTGTTTGTATTGGTACGTTCACTTACAAAGAGGAGGGGAAGGAAAAACTGAATCAGAAAGGAGAAGCCTTTACATGGCTAGTATTTGGATTCTAGAAAGGATGTAATTTGAATCTCAAGACCTGTGTATTCCCAGTGGGTGAAGCTTTAAGGCTGCAGCCTTAAATGTCACATTAAAAATGACACTTTAAAACAATGGGTTAATTTAACTTCTTCGACTTACTGCCAGACACCAGAGTGTAGAACCTGGGGTCAGTCTCTTTCCAGCTGATCTCTCTAATGAGTAAAGTTATAGAGGAATGCAGCTTTTTTCTGACCCTGGTAATATGTCACCTGCTTATTGAGAAGTGCAGAAAGTTTAAGTCTTGAGTTATGTCTAGAGATTTTTTCCTATTTTTCCATCTCTTCTTTGCCCTCCCTGACCCAGCCAAACTTTGGGAAGAGTAACGTTAAGCTTCAGAAGTATAAAATTGGAAGGAGGGTATGTCATCATCCATTTTATGTTGTCTTTAATGAGGCAAATGGTGAACTGAAAATAATTATAAAGCAGTCTAAATTTGTTTCACTTGTGTCTGTTTGTATGTTATAACTTCTGATAACTTCATGAAGCACTCAGTCTGCACTGAGATTTAACTGATTTATTTAATGGATTTTTATTATTATTATTGACAGCAAAAGATGATGGGAGCATTGCCGTTGCCCTGGGCTACACCGCTCATTTGGTTTCAATGATATCCTACTTCTTACAAGTGCCACTCAGGTATCCCATAATCCACAAGGGCTCCAGGTCTACAATCAAAGATAACATCAATGACAAACTGACAGAGAAAGAGCGAGAGTAAGTATGCCATAGATACGCTTATGTACTTCAAAACAACAAAAAACACCTAAATTTGAACCATTCTTGGTACTGTGGGATACTGATTTTGAAGTTATTTGGTACTGTGTTCAGTAGGTGTGGGACAGGAGCTGAGTCTGTGAGCTAATTACAGTCCAGTTCTGTCATTCTACATCTATTGACAAGCATATGCTATTGATTAGGCATCTAATAATGATAGAAAAACTTAATTAGTGGGCCTTGTAGGTAAGTTGTGTCTTCTGATTGGAAAATTTTGCCTTTTGTGTTTCTCTACTGGCTGTGGGAATGAACTGCAGACACCAGAAGCAGCCTTCAGTGGGGAGTTGCTGCAAATGTTGTACTGCTTGATACACGACAAAATAAATAGCTGTCTTTGGCATAGAGGACTTCTAAACAGTTAGGAAAGAGTTTTTTGAATTGTTACCTACTAATAAATCAACTTAATACTCAACGAAGAATTTTTCTTCTGGTCTATAATCAATCTTTCAACATGGAACTGGGCTATTGTTATTAAGCTGCTAGAAAGCTATCTTGCTGTCCTTAAATCCACTCCCCGAATGCCTCCTGCGTTTTGGCACTTCGCCTGTTTTCCCACTGTCTTTGCACCTGTGTGCTCAAATATGAAAATAGTGGCAATTACTGGTTAAGCTTCGCTTTGTAGCCTGCAACCGCAGAACTCAAAGGAATGCAGCGCTGACCAGCTGCGGGAGACCAGCTGCTCCACTCCGATCCTCTGTGTGTCTGCGGGTGGTTGCAAAGTCAGGCTTGCAGCACCAGTAACCTTGTTTGTTTTTCATTTGCACGATTTGGAAAAATGAGCAGAAGAAACGGCTGGAGGAAAATGAATTTGTGGAAAATTGCTGTCTCTATTGCCTCAATTTCTTGATCTCATTGGGTAAATCCAAGTGTTTTAGTGTTGTGGGGTTTTTTTCAGCATTTCTTACAAGTCCCAGTCGAAATGGAAGGGTCTTTTCATACTGTGCATAACTGGGAGGGTTGGGATGCTTGAAGTGTCTGATTTCTTTTTGAAGCTCACTGAGTTTTGGCAGGACAGCTGAGGTAACTTGCCTCGAGAGTTGAGCTGTCGCTGAGCTTTAACTGTTCTGATGTGATAAAATATGGACTATAGTAATTGTTCTGCAAAGCATTTGGTGGCGAGTTATCCAAGAAATCTTTGATACCATTTTAATAACTTAATAGAACGTTAACGCGTTTACCTTCAGCTTTACTTCTGTAAGCACATGAGCGTCCTCTTGCCTGTTCATCTCTTTCAGACGGGTATCAAGCCAGAGCATTTATATCTGGAAAACACATTTCTGAGGAGTAGAGCTGCCTGTGTGGGGGAGTATAAAGATTAAACCAATTTCCTGTTGTCTGAGACAAAGTGGAAGGTTTAGTCCTTTTGGCTGGAGCCATCCAAACCCTCATGACTTAATACTTTATTTCACAACAGTTTATGAAAAGGAGAAAGTTTAGCTGAGTATATTAATCCCTATTGGGCCATTTACCTGTGTTCTGTGAGATTTTTTCAGGATTAGCTCCTGCTTGAGATCTTTTCTTTGCAGCTATTGGAGAGTCAATCCTGCCAGCTCTCAGAGGACTTGAGTTGCTATAGAAAACCTCAAATGTCTGAACTTGCAGTTTTCTTTCTAAGCTAATAGCTCATGTTTCTCACATGCTCCTAACTGAATAGAGCATAGCAATTAATGTGTGTTATTAAATTTCTTTACTTCAGTAACCTGTCCTTAAACAGCTTTTCTAACTCCAATGTAAACTGTTGAGTAATTACAGTGAGGTTCTCTATGTACTCAGTCTTTATTATAACACGTTGCATCGTAATTATTTACTAGATTAAGCGTTTGATTTGGCTTCATACTTTTTTTTTGGACTTTAGGGTTGCCCTGAATTCTTATTAAGAGCTTTTAAAAATTGGGCACTGGGGGGAATAGCTGATGTTTTCATTCAAGAGAAATATCATAAGTACGTGTTTGTTTTTAATGTTATACTATGTTATGAGTGTTTTACTTCACGCATCTTTCAACTTTCTGCATCAGCTTTTTTTTAAGTCCTCCTAATAAGCTGGTCAAGCATTTTGAGAGCTCTCAGAATGTAAGTTGCATTTGGGGAGTATTTTATCCATTTCAGATTTGTTTGCCTGAATGAACCAGGCCACTTAAGTCACAAGATTCTTCTCGAAGTCTTCAGTTCTGTGTGCTGCCATTATTGTTAGATTGGTACTAAAGAATGTACAAAAGTAGGAGGCTGTGGTGAAAAATTTCTCTTGCGTCTGGCCCCGTTGCTGATGGTGGAACAAGATAAGGAATACATGCCAGTGGTGTACAATACATGGTCTTGTAGAGATATTAGTATTTATAACATATTTGATAGTTTTCTTTGTATTCCATTAACTTCTTTTGATACTACAAAAATGCTGTAAGTTTTCTCCCATAAATCTGCTTTTATGACTTTCTGAACCGAGGTAAGGAAAGAATACAACTTTCAGTAAACAGCTCACATTTCTTTAGTGGTCTCTTTGAAAACCTTCAGGGTACTTCAAATATCTAAGAGGAAGGAGTACCCTTCCCAGAAGTTCTGGATTCTGAAAGATTTCAAAGGAAATGATGGATACAGAACTCCTGAATTTAAGCTAGTTAGCAGAGCAGTGTGTTCCTTCCTCCAGTGACAAATAAACGTAATTAATACCTTACCTCAATTCCTTGGTACTGTTCTTGCAGAATAGGAACATAGCACTTCATCGTGTTCTCATAAACATGGTAAGAATGCAGAAATTAAACTATTTATGACATGTTCTGATGCTGTCTGTCAAGTCCTACATTTAGCGCTTCTGCTAGTCTGCTCCCAGATTTTTAAATAAAGCATAGTTTCCAATTAAAAAAAAAGGGTAGTATGTCTGGAGCAAGACTTCTCTACCTTGGCGTTGCTGCCTTTGTCATAAGGTTTTTAGATAGTGTTCCCTCAGGTCTCTTCTAGTGATATAAGCTAAAATCTTACAAGGTAAATGTCTGCATTTTGCAAGCTGGGAGCTACTGAATCTTTCTAGACAGTATCAGTCTCCTTGTTCATTTTAAAGTGAGTACAGACGCATACATTTGTCATCTATTCGGGAGATTTTTTTAGCTTTCACATTGACTCAAAGCTACTTGATTTCGTTATTTTATAACTGAAATTTCACATGACTCTTGTACAAGCTGCCAGTTGAAGATTTAAGAGCAGAATACTCATTTCATCAAATCACGTTAGACAGCTTGGACGTACGTATGCTTACCAAGGAAAAGCCATGCTCTTCAGAGTTTAATCACCTTTCCTTTAGCTTGTGTGTGTCTGGGCAAGTGAAATGCATCTTCAGAGCAATTATTTATTGTATTTCTACAGTTTCATTTATACTGAATCTTTTGAAAGGATTTTCAAGGACTCTCCTCTGTTAGATGTATGTACTCAAACAGCTCTGATGCTGCATTCAAAGGCTACCTCAGGAACCAAGCAGTTACGTGAAGCAGCTTGAGGAGGAATGAAGTTGAGTATACTGCCAATTACCTGGGGTTTGGCTCCTGGGAGCACTGAAGAGCTCAAGTAGACAGCTTTGACGGTCAGTACTGTCTTGTGACTAAAATCAAGATTCAGAAGGACTGAATATTGAGAACAGTTAAGGCTGTTTGCCTTTAACTGCTTTAATTTCTGCATACAGTAACATTATCGAGCAGCAACCGAAGTACTTATTTTGAAGCAAATCTATGCAGATCATGAGTGTTTTTCATTTTTGATGAAATAACTCTATAGCATAAGAGTGGGGATGGCATAATAGGAATGGTAGGTTTCATGGAAGTCCGCTGACATGCCTCTTTGGAATTACGTCTGTTCTACACCTATTTTTAATTATGCTAATTCTTGTCCTCCCTGAACTCTTTTTGTTGTCATTAAACGTAGGGAACATCTGTCTTATTGTGTTACTGGGTTCTTACAGAAATTAGGATTAAAGTTGTATGCCCTGTTTGCAGCTTAAAGTGATAGGTGTGATCCTGAAGAAACTTCCTGGGTATTTCTGTGATGATGGGTCATACCTCCTAAGGAGTCTTTTTTCTTTCTGGAGGTCAGCTTCATTATTGTAGTGAGCTTGGTGTGCCAGAAGACTATAATTAGTAGTTAGTTTTTATCATGATGTTTAGGTGGGT
The DNA here is from genome assembly GCA_011074415.1 of Stictonetta naevosa. Taxonomy (NCBI): domain Eukaryota; kingdom Metazoa; phylum Chordata; class Aves; order Anseriformes; family Anatidae; genus Stictonetta; species Stictonetta naevosa. The sequence goes on along the minus strand of CM021697.1, from coordinate 197,414,483 downwards.
ATTGCAGAAGTAGCTGAGCCAGGATCGTGGAGCACTGCTGGCACCTGACTTGATCTGGGAAACAACATATGAATGCATCCAACCTCTTACATTGTTACATATACTTTAATTTTGCTGCAGCTCTGTGGCTGCCAAAGGCTTAAAGCCTGGTTTTATTTCATTTTTGCAGCCCGTTTGGTAAGTGGCAAATGTCTGAATAATTAAAACCAGGTCATCTTTCACCAGGCTGAGGCAGTCTTGTAGCAACAGAAGACTCGCAGCAGACAGGAAATGCAGGTGACCTTGTCAGATCTTCAGAATGCTTCTGGACTCCTCAAGGATGTAAAGTTATGAGTGAGTTTTTCCTAAGACAGTTTATTTATAGCTAAAGCTGACACATGCGAGTGCTTGGCCGAGGGACTGCAGCCCTGCATACGGTGTGTGGTGAATGTTAACATATTTGCATGGCTTGTTGATTGAGCCTTGAATTCGAACCAGCAGGTTGGTTTAGCCTAGTCTGGGGTGCTCTTAATTGGTTGAAGAGGCCAAGCTTGAGAGAAGTGGAAAAGCTGGAGTAGTCAGGCCAAGTGCACTTTTTAATCTGCACATGTGTAAGCAGTTCATTCAGTGGGCTGGGGTTATGTTTAAGGCATACTCATTTGCACTAAAAAAGCAAGCTTCCAGTTGTGTGTGTGGTTCACGCAGAGCTAACTCAAGCAGTCCCAGTTATTGCCAGCTCAAGTTCTGATGCAAAAAGATGCTCTGCTTGGACCTGAGTAAAGCAAAACTTACATCCAAGCCAATTCTGCTATGAGATTGCTTCCAAATTCCCTATCTCGATGAACTGTGGTGCCTTTTGCTTCTGTGTGAAAAGCTGGATCTGCAAGTAAGAGGAGAAAAGCTGAGCAGGTGTGTGGATAATTTTTGGAGTGTTTGGAAACCACTTGTTGAATGAGCACAGTCTCAACACGGTCCTTTGCTTCTGTGGTCTCGCTCCTGTTTCTAAGAATGTGAAAGCTGAAAGTCAGAGGAGGTGGTTATTGTCTTGGGTCCGGTAGCAGATAAGCCATTTGCAACACAGCAATCTGAAAAGTCAGGACGCAAGCGAGTGAAGAATAACTTTTCACTGATGCTGACATCTTCCAACTCGACAGGGAAATCTTTAATCATCTTTGGTGCTTCAGCCGAGATAATAAAATGGCAGCTTTGGGAAGAACTCTTGGCAAACTTAAATCAGATGGAGGGGGACGGTTTGTTGAGAAACCTAATAGCTGTCAAAGCAGAGCTTATTCTTTGTGGTAGATTGAGTGTGTGTTAAGCGTTTGACTATTGCTCAAAGAATGCTTTTTGCCATGAACTTATCTTGAACTGTATTTTTGCGTTCCACATTCTTGGGGATATTTAGCTAGAACGCAGGGTTATTTTATTCTTGATCACCAAAATAATGCTTTTGCCTTCATTGGGTCAGCCCTTACTAAGGTGCATAGATTAGAAATTAGATCAAGTATTCCTTAGTAAACATGGATATTATTAACACCGGCTCTGGCAGCAATAGCTTTTGCATGCTTCTGGCCAGTCTGAGAAAGCTGACTTTGTTTACTGCAGTAGATGAGACCGCTGACCCTGGACATCTCCAGCTGAGAAATGTTTTCGTGAAGACATACTAGTCTTAGCTTACTCCCATTGGAACTCTATCCTCCTGCTGAGATTATTTTTCAAAACATTACTTCATTTTTCAAGGAGCAGGGACTTGACCTGCTTAAAGTGTCCTCTCGTTAAAAATGATCCTTCGGTGGCAGGGAGATTTAAAGCCCTGATAGCGGGGTTGTCTGCTCTGTCCTTACAGATAGTCCTCGCGGTGTGACATCCATCACGGAGCATGCAGCAAGCCTTGAGTTCAAGCTGTAGTATGTCAGGGATATGCACAATCGACAAAAAGCCATCAGCATTGCTAGTTTCGTGGATTGCTGGCTGTGCTTTTTAGGTGTGTGAAAGTGCTATTTGCTGAACCAGTAGAACGATACTCTTTTATTTTTATAAATCGGTGACTATCTTATCAACGACTGCTTGACTTTCATAATCTGGGTCTTTGGTTTCTTTTCCTGTGTACAGCCTGTACATATTGAAGCTATTGTATGTTCTCCAAGAGCAAGGTCACGACAGTTACACTTCTTAATGGAAAGATGGCAGTGCTTCTGCTTTTGATTATCGTATTGTTGAGCTATTCAGATAGGCATTTTGAAAATACGCTTCATACAGTTAAACTGCCAATATGTTTTCCTTTCCCAGTAAACTAATTATCTTTGTATTGTGTAAAGTTTGAATGAGGATATGCTTTTTTTCCCTTGGCAGTCTGTATTTTTGTCATCAAGTTTGTTTTACAAGTATTTGTTTTCTCTCATGTAGAGACTCAAAACCATAGAGTAATCAAATCTGAATTCTCTTGTGATCCATATTCATGTCTTAATCTCATCTCTAACAAAGCAAAGTGTACACTTGTAATCTTTTTTTTTACTGCCATTTCATTTGACTTTCAGTTTTACTCACCAGGTGGGGATCTTACTTTTTCATTTAAAACTTCTCCAGTCGTGCTGTTTGCTGGCAGACTAGTTAGCTGCTCCTTGTAGGCTGTTTGTGGCCCCCACCATCGACTGGTAGCTTGATGCGAAGAGGATCCACAGCGCTCTCTGCTGCATCTCTAGTTGAGGAGTCTGGTGGTGAAGGCAGGTTTGTTCCGTAGTGTTTTAGTTGTTTTCCTTCCAACAAAGACCAGCTGCTTGGGCACGTTACTTCAGACCCGTGGCAGCCTCTGCTCTGAAGCTGATAAATCCTTGGCATAGCTTATCTGAGAAGGAAACAGGTTTTGAAGCTGCACCCAATGCTTCTTGTGCTGTGGTCATCTGCTGGAGTGATGATGAGTTGGAAGTGCTGGATATTTTGGTGGCTGTGACTTGTTAGGAGCCTGCTTTCCTAATATTTGATCTGAAATGTCCTGGGGAATAGTGGTTTTGAGTGAGATGTCTGCACAATGGTTGCCCTCCTCACTTAAAGGCTCTCAAGGTTTGCTTTATTCTGGCTGAGAGAGACCCTAGCACTTCTACACAACTCAGGCTTTCTCTTCTAGATACAACATTCCTTTCCAGTGAGCAAACAGGATGTGGTCAGGTTGGAGGGAAAACACTACTCCTTCCTCCCCTGCCTACCCCTCACAGCCCCCCAGAAGGGGCTGAAGTTGAAACTTAAACTTCCGTAAGTACTCATACCTTGTTCTTGTACATGCCTCATACTTCAACCCTATCATGCAAGAACTTGTGACTCTTTCAGGCCACTATCTTAGTTGGATTGGGCTATTCAGTTCTATCCTCATATAGGGTATCCTGTCCATGGGCTTAAGCTGGAAATTCATCATTTTCTGAACTGTCCTGGTTTTTTGGTAGTGTGTGTGAGGCACAGTTGTTCCCTAGATCTGATGGATGACTCTCTGCTATCACCCCAGGGACTGTTAGAGAAATTACATCAGTTCTTTATCTGTATAATAGTGAATAATTGGGTTTTAGCTGTGTTCTGCCAGCTCTACTGCAGTCATCTCACTGCAGCCGTTCTGCTTACTGTCCTCAAAAATAAGAAGTGAAGGGAATGGAGCCACCTCAGATTTATCTGTCCCAAATTCAGTGGATGCACTTGGGCAGGATGTAGTCAAAGTGCAGCAAATACGATGATGTGAAAATACACTGACATTGGCTTCACCTAGTTGTTGGACCAAATTTCTGATCTTCAGTGAACTAATGGGTAAATAAATGTTTCCTATGCAATGTAATTAGTATTTTTCTATGTGTTAAAATGCCATTTCCTATCATAAACTACGTATCTTGCTTTTAAGTGTGTCGTGTCTCCAGCAACAGGCTCCTCTTAGTCCTTATTTTGAGGTAAGCTTTCAGTGAGGGCATTTATTCAGTTTCTTAAAACATGCCAATATTTTTTAGTTTGCAAAGCTAAAATATTATTGGTCCTTAATCTTTTACATCACTTTGAAATTAATGTTATTTAACACAATTGCAAACTAGTTCAAGATTTCACCCAGATTTGCCAAGTGGGATGTATACGTAAATTGTGCCATGCTTCAGCCTGTGGAAAACAGTTAGATGGGATGTGTAAAATCTTTATTTTACTAATTTCTTCCCCAAAGAGCTTTCTGAAGTAGAGATTAAATTGAGACTTTTAATATAATTTGGGATATGGCAAAATGACTGAACAGAAGAGAATAAAAGATCTAAAACACATGGTGTAATACCAAAGTAGAAGCAGGTGAAAGCAGTTAAAAATGAAGCAATTTCTTAAACTTTAAAAATAGTTTGTATTAAAGACAGGCGGTTCTGGACAATAAAAATTGGCCACCAATATATTGGTACATATGTGATGGTTTTTGGGTACAGAGGAGTTCATAAATCACAGAACACAACTGAAAATGTATTTGGGCTTGAATTCATAAGAGATACTTGAGGTCTGAAATAAATATATGGAAGAAGAATTCTTTCAGCTTTCCTAACAGTTAACATCTGACTGAAGCAAGAGTCCTGTGGTGATTTACTGCAAGTTCATCAAAAACTGAGGCTGCGATGTAGAACAGCTAACGATTAGCTCAGTAACACATACGGCGATATAAAATTGAATATGATCTTGATGGTTGATAAGTATTTGCCTGAGAACAACTGAAAAAGGCAGCTCTTAGTGGTTAGAATAACCAGGATAGTTTGCTTATGAGTTGTTTAAAAAAAAAAAAAATCCTAATGCCTAAAATACACAAATTTGGCTAACCAGAACTTTAGCTTTAAATAAACCTCTAGTTTTTCCTGAATCAATGTGTGACACAAGCAATCTTCACCTTTTTTAATAGTTTTTTATTTTTAAATACATCAGTGTTCATGAGCAGTGGGCTGGAGATGCTATAGTAGCCAGGTTTCTGCCCATGCTGTTTTAACAAAAGTGATGCTTTTAGTCCATACATCCAAAGGTAAGAGATGGCATGAGGTTTAAAAAAAAAATTATTAAAAAATAAGTTTAAAAGAGGAAAAAAAAAGAATCCAAACTGTAGGCATCTCATCTTGAAATGTAAATAGGAAAGGGAAGATCCTTGCAAGAAGCTTTTCTTTTAGCAACACAAAATCCTGGTTGTCTCCATCATACCTCGATTCATAGAAATAAGGCTGAACTGAATGCTGGAAAGTGATTTAAACAATATTCCTACCCCAAGGAGGGATGAAGTTGATTTAGAAGGAAGCGTTAGCGTAGCTGAGGTACAGGCTGGGTTGAATGTACCTTGGAGCCATTAGGTGAAGATGATGCCCTTTTCTCTGTGATGAACAGGTAGTTTCAACAGTATGGAGTGAAGGCTGGTGGTCTTGTGGGGCACTCTGCAGCTTTTGGACTGGATTACTGCAGGGATGGTGTAGAGACAGCTTCAGGCCCCTGGACAGGTGCAGCTGGCAAAGGTGTTCATTGAACCTCCCATCTCTCCATCCTGAACCAGAACACAAATGGTTTTAGGTACAAATACTACAATTTTAACCAGAAACTGAAATCTGCCGTGGTTTTACATGGATATTTCTGTTTAGCTGTTTCCATCTGAATGATTCAGCTGGAGTGGAAATAATGGCAACCAGCCACCCTTAGTTTTCCACATTGACTGGAAATGCAGATATTGAATTTCTTTTTAAATAGGAAGACTTCTAAATGAGAGGTGACAATTTAGAACCCTGTCTGCATTCTCTGTAACCTTAAATGTGATTTACTGTATAAGACTGTACTTCTCACTTCGGTTTCTAGGAGGTGTAGCTGCATGCTGGTTAAGATGTAAGCTTCTTGACTAAATACCACGCTAGACAAAGTGTCATTAGCACGAAGACCAACTCCAAACTAGTGGCTTCTGAAGAGTCCTGTTAATTGGTGTAGCTGGAGTTGGGTACTTAAAAGCTTAATACCCCTTACAATGGCATTTCTTTATGCAAATATTCAATATCTGCTTCTTTTAAAACTTATGAGGTGTTGCAGGATCTTTGAAGAATTCAAAATTACATCTCTCCGTGATGGTGGGGTGCTGGTTTTGTAGCTTTGACTTGGAGAAAGAGTAGACTTTCAGCCTGTTTTTATTTAAAAGACTGCCTTGTGGTTACTTTTCCCCATCAGAGTTGCTGTGAACAAAGCACGTAACCTTGGCCTCACTTTTTCCTTTTCACAGCTCTTTTGGGAGGGTTTAATGAGGCTTAGTACTCTAGAAGCTTTCACGTGGAGTCTACAGTGTAAAATAATACCAGTATTGACGCTTCGCTTAACCACTCTTGTAGCTGCGATTTCTTCCTTTCCCAGCCCTGTTCGCGTGGGCAGTTTACAAGGAAATTAGTGTCTTCCTTGTAGGCTTGCTCTAATTTGTTCTGATCCTTGAGTGCAAGCTTTGATTTGTCAGTCTCACTTCAGTTTCTTAGGAGGAGGTGTCTTTGGTCATGTAGATCAGCAGAACTTGACCTTGTCTTTGGGTTTGCTTATCCTTTGCCCATCACCAAAGCCTCTGTATGTGTAAATAGACTGGACTTGATTTGCCCTGTACTTCAAAAACTCATCAATTCTTGTCCTTAAAACTGCTCAGCAGCTAGCAGAATCCAACATTGCACAGAGGACTTCAGTGCTAAGAATAATAACCAATTTGAATTTTAGGTGCCTTTGATGGAGAGGAGAAGGAGAACTCTTCGTTGAAGAGCTGTTCGTAGCCCGTTCCCTTCTGAATTCTGTGCCAGTCCTCCTAGGACGAGGTTTAAGTGGAAGTGTTCTTTATCCAGCAGCTCGTGTCCGCTTAGGGACCGTGACAACAATTTATAGGGGATGGGTTAAAGTAAAGCAGTTGATACTGACTTGTTGGCATTAAGATTCCAGGTGGAGATAAGCTGCTAATTATCCTTGGGAATCCCCCAAGCCCCCCAAATTGAGGGGAGAGGCAAGGTGGAAGTAGGTCAGTTGCCATCTCTGTCCCAAGCTCTGCTAAAACGAATTAGTCAGAACTAAAAATGCCTTTAACTGCCTCTGTGAATTTATTTTTTTTGCTGGCTCCCAGGATAAATGAGAACCAAAAGCTCTTCTTGAGAATCTGGGGAAACTTTGGATCTTGGACACATCAGTGTTAGTATAAGCCTTGAGTGTGCTTTGTGGCTATAAGCATAACGTTCTAGTTCACTGTGGAAGAAGCTGTTCTGTCATTCTTGTACTTGTGATACCACAATAAAACATTTGTCCAAAGCAACGTGCCGTGAAAGGGGAGGTGAGCTATGTGTCTAAAAATGTAATGCATGTGTTTTGCAATTTATGGATTTGCCTCCGTTCCTGCAGTGTGGTGCAGCTGGGTAACGCTGGTCATCTGACTTGTATCCCAGTGAGTCCTATGAAAGAGAGCACATGACTCAAAGGAATTAATAAAAACATTACATTTGTCACTCCTTTAGCATTAAATAAGCAAAACATGAAACTTCCAGAATAAATGTAAGCTTTTGAGATTGAGAATCCTCTTTGTTTTATCTTAGATCTTAAAAACATGTATTGACCATCTGGCTAAATTCAGTCTTGTGTGCAGTTCAGATCACTCTTACTTTGTGTTCTCTACCTTCTGAATTCAGAGTGAGACTTTTTTTTTTAAATTTGGCAGTTGTGCTAAAGACTTTCAGTCTCAAAGCTGCCTGTCCATGTTCCTGCCAGCTTGTTCTTTCACCACTTTATGCTTTTCCCCAGCACAGGGTCTTACATGTCAGGTGTCTGAAGTGGAGCAAGAATAGCCCTGAGTGCAGTGGAAACAGATACAGAGACAACTCCAAATTGGGTTAACCTGTTATAAATTATTAATTTACTAAACGTTGTGCTTTTTATTTTCTTGCATCAAGTTAATGTTCTTGAACTACGATCATATTTATGAGCTACTGTTATTGTTCAGCTGACAAATGGCAGTAATGTGCTCTTTAGATACAGATACAGAACATCTACTGTAAACTCAGGATGTATTCGGGCTGTTTTATGAACTCTATGCGCTAGTGGAAGGTAATATTCCATAGTCATAAGATAAATGTTAACGTATTGTTACAACAGTTCACAAGAGTGAAGAGCGAACTGTGAAGAGCAGAAGCAGTTTTGTCCATAACTTCTGCTGGTGCTTGCATGGTGCCTTTGCTAGGAAAGAATGAGAGGATCACAGAGTAGCTGAAGCAGGAAGGGACCTCTGGGGATCTTGTTCCCAGCCTTTCTGCTCAGAGCGGAGTCCTTGGGACCATGTGCAGTTGGTTTTGAATAAGCCCAAGGATGGAGACGGTGGAGCCTGTCTTAGCAGCCTCTTGCAGTGTTTCATCATCCTCAAAGTAGTTTTCTCTTAGATTCAACCAGGGAGGCTTGCACAGATCCTTCTGAGAAGCTATTTAAGTTGATACAAGCTTTTCTGGGCTCTTTGTTTCTTACCCAGAGCGATCAAGACTTGCACAAGGCATTCAAGGTAAGGCCATGGACACCGGAATCATCTTTGTGCCCCTTTGCTGGAGTCTCCAGTATGCCCACATCTGTCTGGTGTTGGGAACCCAGGACTGGACCCTGTACTTCGGATGTGGTCTCCTCAACACTGAGGGACTGAGGATGTCCCAGGCAGGGATCACCTCCCTGCTGATGCTCTTCCTGATGCAGCCCAAGATGCTGCTGGATTTCACGAGGGCCCATTGCTGGCTACTGTTTCACTGGGTGTCTACCAGGACCCCGACTTCTTTTCTGCCAAGCAGCTTTCCAGTAGGTGAGTTCCCACCCAGTCTGTACTGGTGCCTGGGCTTGTTCCTCCCCAGCTGCAGAACTTGGCATTTCCCCTTCCTGAGCTCCATGGGACTGTCATCTGCCTGTTTCTCCACCTGTCAGTCACTCTTCCCAATTCTCTATCAGCTGCAGATGTGCTGAGGATGCTTCCTTGTCCTATCACCTGGGTCACAAATGAAGGTATTTAACAGGACTGACCCCTGTATCAGCTGCTGCGTTACTCATCTAGTGACTGGCCTTCAACTGGACCCATGCTGCTGGCCACAACCCTTTCAGCCTGGCAGCAGAGACAGCTGCCAGTCTGTCTCATCGCCTCCTTAACTAGCCTGTACTTCATTGCTTTGCCTGGGATGAGGCTGTGTCAAAAACATCACTGAAGTAGAGGAAAAGCAACAGCCACTGCTCTCCCGTAACTCACTGAGACAGGTTGGTTAAGCATCACTTACCCTTTGTGAATTCGTGGTGACTGCTCCCAGAAATTTCTTGTTCATAGCATGATTGGAAGTGGCGTAGGGGAATTGACTCCATCACCTTCCCAGGGCTCAGGGTGAGCTTCCTGGATTGTCCTTCTGGAAGATGGGAGTGACATCTGCTTTCTTCTGAACCTCTTCCATCACCTTTCAGAAGATGATTGAGAAGGGCCTTAGGACAAAAGGAGGAAAAATGCATCTTTTGTGCCAGGGACTGATCTGTCAACTTTAGAAACGCCTTTAAACAGACAACGTACCCTGACTGCTCTCAGACAGTCTGTTCTGGTGATTACACAACAGATATTTGTGGCTTGATTTTTGTTCTTTCCAGTAAATATATCACACGTATTCTCATCTTAGGTATGTTCTGGTTTAAAGGAGCTTAATGATTTCCCTCCCACCCCCGTCAAACGTAGCAGTAGGGTTGGAGCCCAGGAAGGCAGATGTTGAAGGGGAATGGGCAGGCAGGTGCCTTTCTGCATTTTATTGAGTGCTTTGTGATTATAAAGCTACTAAAAGAGTCACTTTCAACTGTGATTTTTGAACATGCATAACTAAAACCTCACACAGCATGCCAAAGGAGGAGATTTAGCTTACAGTCATGCTTTTCTAAGAAGCAACAATTTCACGTAGGGAGCCAAGAGTTAAAGTTGTATTCAATTATGCTCAGCGAAGCACTATGTAAAATGTCGTGGTTCCTCTCCCTTAAGTTTATTGCTTGTGACGAGCCCTAATGGGCAAGCAAGATAACACACAAAGAAAGGAACATCAAAGTTGGTAATATTTTTCTGCATGTCATAAGCGTGCATATGCAAAGACATCCACTAACATTTTCCGAGGCTTTCATGTAACTTACTGTGTTATAAAAGCTGACGTGAGGATGTATGTAGTTTAGATTCTTTCAAGATTAATTAATGGAAGTTAGAAATGTGAATATTAACAAAAAGGAAAAGAAAAAATGCACCAAGACCAACCTGATAAACAGAAAAAGCTCAAAACAAAAAAAAAAACACTCAAAGCTCAATCTTCGCCGTTTCACTCTCGGAGATGGTAGCGAGCACTGTAAAAGTTTTATCCTCTTCTCTCTACTGCACATATCGAAGGGCTCTGTGTCTAGTAAGAGAATACGTGGTTCCCATTACTAGTGACTTAATGAAATACTATCTTATACTGAAACAGGGCTTGTGTTCCTAATGGCGCATTTATTGTCAAGCTTGAGTGGGTTTTATACCGTTAATTGTAAAGGTTTCCTTTAAATCTAAATCTTGATCCATTTGGATAAGTGTAATAGTAGAGACTGAACCGAATTCCTTTTGATTTGTATGTTACACTTAGGATAACGCGCGTTGGAATTGTTGTAGCATGTGGTCATTTCAAAGGTTTTGTTTCCTTGCATGGGGAACCAGCTGGATTTATAGATCTATTAAGCAAGGTGAGCTAGATGTATGCTGTTCAAGGTGATTTTTATATTCCTCAACTTCAAGTGACCTAGCAAGTTTGAAAGTAGCATAAAACCTGAAGCTGACATCTTAATATTTGATCTGCTGCGATCGTGACCCGTTAACCTTTTGCTTTAATGGTGCTATATAATTCTCCTTAAATGCTGCAAATATACTCTACTGTGGGGCTGCAGTAAAGATTTTCTATTTGATTGATGTGAAAATACACTTTGCGTAATCACCCCTCCGGAGTGTGTGTTGTTTCTAGTAGATATCGATCTCCTGTATTTGTTATCTTAAATTTGAGAGGGACTTTGCTTTCTGATGTAATGTGGGTTTAGTGCAGATAATATCCTCAGCATCTTGATTAGGGGCTGCAGAACGTCGGGTTCTTTAGAAAGGCTAAAGTTGGTTTCACGAGGTAGCTCCCATAAACGTAAGTTACAGATCCTACTGAAATTACCAGGTTGACCACGGTGACCTCAACCTCTCGTGGTAAGGAAGAGTCAAAAGACAGTCCTCAGAAACGTAGCTTACGAGTATTAAAAGTGTTTGAACTGCTTCACTTAAGCAAATATTCCATGCACATAAAATTATATGTTTCAGTAGAGAATGTCAAAGATGCTTTAGGGTCTACAGTGGTGGGTCTCTGGTTTCCTGCAGCAATAAGAACCACAATAAGTTGTGGTTCTTCCCATAAACTGTTAGCTACACTTAGTATCTAAGAGCCATGGTTTATTATAATAGAACAGAATTAAGCATTAGGAATCTATTTGCACGGGTTATATGAGCTATGAGGCTGTAATTGTATTGAGCCTTGGCTGCACGTGTGAAGCTTGTTGGAAAGGTTTTCCTAACAGGATGGGGAAGAAGGTTCCTGGGGCAGATGTCTGAGGGACCTGAAGGGTCTTACACGAGGTTTAAGTGGGATGGAGAGCACACGAAGATGAAGAATGGTTTGTACCATGTCATTGTTCTTTCCGTGTGTTGGTAAATGGGCCTGCAAGGGTCTCTAAAGAGATTTGTACTCTTTCAATCACAAAATAACAACTTAAAAGAGAACACCTTTCTTAAAAGGAATTTATTTGGAAGTGAGCTAACCAAATGCAAAAGGCTGAATACAGAAGAGTAAGGTGGAATCTGGTATTATGCTGCGTGCTTCTCAAAACATGCTTCATTTACGGAGGGGAATGTTGCAGCACTGGCAGGGTCATAAAGCATCTTCTGAAAACCTGAAATATTTCAGAAAACACAATTTTTTAGCTGAATTTGACATCAGTTTTTAAAAGGCTGACTGGAGTTGCAGAGGGCTCCTGATAACTTCCTCCGGAGGGGGTTCGTGGACAGGGGAGGTACTTTAAATCTTTACCTTTTCAGTCATGGAGTCTGTGCCTTTTTCAAGTTCGTTCAAGCATCTGAATAACTTCACCTTTAATGCTTTTTTTTTCCCATCAGATTTCCTTTATATCCAAAAGGAGGGGAGAAGCTTCAGTTTGAATATGGAGTATATCTTCTCAACAAAAATATAGCACAGGTTGGTACACTAAGATTTTATTTTTTTGATTAATGCCTACAATCTGCTTAGCGTCAGTGTGGCAACAGTGTGCATCTGCTATCTGGTGATGCTATTTTCTACGGAGATCAACTGTGAACTATTTGGAGGTGTTCTCCAAATCACAGGCTTCGCTTACCTTATTTTTGTGCTAAGACTTTCTCCTGTGCTGCTTAGAGAAGGGCTTGACAGCGAATAATGAATTTTTCCTTTTCAAATAGTAAATACACTGAGCATACATGCCATGTTTGGAAAATTGTGAGTGTTCTCTGTTATTTTCATTATGCTCAATTCATCTCATTACTGTGTCATTTAATTTTGCTTTATTAACTGCCCTTCTACCTCTATTCTTATTTGATAAGAAAAGTCTTGCCAATGTATGACTCTTAAATCTTTAGAAGTCCTCTAATCATCCTCACTTCATTGTTCTAATGTATTTTAAAAGTCATCCTTTGCTTTGGCAAATGAATGAGAATTTTTTTCTTAACTTTTACAAGTTTACAGACTTTTATTCAAGAAGCACTAAGACCTGCTGCCCGCACATTTGGTATGGAATTCAGAAAATGGCCAAAAGGCTGGTCTCAGAGGGACCTGTAGAGGCTGTTCAGGCTGTTGCCCAACCCTAGTTGGTTTGACAGTTTTATTCATGAAAAATCCATTGCGGTTTTTTATACTTAATTTCTGGTTGTTTTTTTTTTCCTTCCCAGTTCTCTTTTCCATCACTTCTTTCCTGTTCTGCACCCGAATTAGAGAAATGCTTTTGGGTTATACTGTTTGGTTTGTTTTTTAAGCTTGGGTTGCATTTACCATTTTCCAGACTTCTGGTATTTTGCCCGTGCTTAGTGTATTTTGGAAGATAACCTCCAATGGCTCTGAAGTTACTTAAAGGCTAAAGTGTCTTAAGATGAAGTTAATCAAGTCGTGCTAATCTTGGAAATTCACTTAACCAAGCTGTTAATATAACTTAGACTGTGACTCTTTGTTGCTGGCATTAATAATGGCAGCCAGCTGTTCACACTTGACTTTTCTTGGGAAAACTAGAGCAAAAGAAGGGATTAATACTCCCTTTCCTCCAAACAATTTGATAGCTTTCTCTCTGCATTAGTACCAAATCAGTGCTGTCTTTAATCTATACTTGTGTAAATACATTAGTTCGTGCTGTTGCTTGTGAGCTGTGATGCTGCTTGCTTTGCTTTCCATCCTCTTCTGGCTTTTCGCCTTGTGATTCTGTGAGTTTGCTGTTCAGTTGTATGATGAAAGTATTTTTTTATTACTTAATTGAAATGACAAACTATTAATTGAGCACAAGCTGGTAGTCTTTCTATTTCCTGCAGTCTGGGTTAGTTGGCACTTGTGCCTGTAGTGTCTCTTCCGTTTTTTAAATTGGAACTGTCACCACGTCACTTCTTCATCTGTTTTCTTTTCTTTTTGACTCGTCTCCTCAGACATGTTACCACTGACCAACAGAAATCAATCATTCTGTTTTTGTTCTTTTCCTATTTCCAAAGGACTGTGAGATGTTGAACTCATGGTCACTCATGCCTGTTGCCTTCCAAGTCCTTGCAGTTGATTTCCAAAATCATTGGCATGTTTTTAAACTCATAAAAGTAAATGAAGACTTTATTTAAGTACACACTTTTATTTTAAAAGTTTCCAAGCTTGCACAGGGTCACTGGTGCTGGTACAAGCTATAGTGGCCAAACTATTTGAAGTGGTTTGTACAACACCAGTGGTTCACATGTTATGGGTTGAGAATGTATGCCGTTGAATATAAAAACATAATAAGAGTAAATCAGAATTTGTTGGGAGGGATTCTACTACTTATTTAATCAGGAAAGTGTTACTGAAGTCCACATAAATTGTTGTAGTCACCTTTGCTTTGATATTCTTGGTCAAACTTTGCAGTTCTTATACTTCTGCCAAGAGGATGTTGTGAAAGCAGTGCGAAAAATCTGGCGTCGCAGATGGATACCATGGAAATATATCACAAAAGTTCTGTGCTCAGGGGCTGACTTGATCTGGAACCTGGGATTGTTTGAATCCTTTGTGTTCCTTTGGAGGCTGGAACGGCTGAATGTAATAGTTTTTAGAATATTCTAAGGCTGCTTTGAGAAAAGCTTCCAGATAGGCTTAGTTCAAGTGGGCGTTAGTAAAGAATACATGTAAAAAGATCATTTGGATGGACAGTGAGAGCTGGTCTGTAGACCACCACAGCCTGTGAGGGAATCCTTTTAAGGCCCCAAAGCGTTGGCCTCAGTTCAGGGAACCAGTGCTGCAAGCAAAGTTGCTCTGTCGTGATCTGGATCGGATGCTTGACTCCCTCTGACTGCTGGGTGAGGATCGGAGGAAGATGGGAGCGATGCCACTGGCTCTAGTGGAGTGTTAAAGGAAGAGCTCAGGTCTGTCGCCGTACTCGTATGCTTCATGAAAGTCTTGATCACCGAGGGTGAGAAACAAAGAGCCCAGAAAAAAACTTGAATCAACTTAAATAGCTTCTTGAAAGGATTTGTGTAAGCTTCCCCAGTTTCTCTGAAGTTTTCTTGTGTTTTTTTCTTTCACCTGGAGTTCTTGGGGCAAGGAGAAATGTGAGCGGGGAAGAAGTGCGACTGGGTTGATATTAACTAAAATTACTGAAATCAAAACTCTTCTAGAGATAAAGTGGTACTGTTTTGTAAAACAGCAGGATAATAACAATGAAAACCACATCTTGCACTCAGGAGAATTCAGCTGGAATTAGAAGCAGCTCAGTGCTAGCTTGATAGAGCACTTATTTGGAGAAACTTGCTTTGCTGTTACATTCCGAAGTCAAAACAATGTGTGTTAATTCTGAGAGTTCATAATAACTTCCATCTGTACATGAGCACAAATTGTTTCAATCCCCGTATTTTCTATTCGTAATATTGAAGCCCTCATGGTGTTCAGAGTAGCTTGTTACGTTGGATAATATTAGGTAAGACCATAAATTTCCAGTCGTGCTTTCAGCTCTTTGACTGTAACGGACGTACAAGCGCAATATTTTTAAAGGGAAATTAATGACTTGTGCAATAATATCGACAAAAAAAAATAGGTGTCATCCCAGGGCATTGTCAGAGGTGAGGCAGAATACGGTTGCTAAAAAAAAGGCAGTGAATTGGTTGGCTCTCATAAGCATTGGGTATTGGGAGATATTGGGTAGGTAGCTGGCCCCACAAACTCATTAGCTGCTCAGTTATGGATGTGTGTGGAGTATAAGAGGAAGGTGAAGCTTTAACAGTAAAATGGAATGAACTCTTCCATTGGTGTTCACACCACAAAAACCTCCCTTTTGAGTGGATAAATTTCAAGAAGTCACTGAAGAGTTGAATATTTCTGCTCAAACTGAGCACAGCACACAGCATGGGTAAGGTGACATCTCCAGGACAGTGTTCTCATCTCTCCAAACATGGTGTGTGTCTCACAGCTAATCTTGATCATGGACACTTAAGCTGAGCTGTCACAAGTCCTTAAGCAGTGTTGGTCTTGGTGCTCCAGGCCTTTTGCTCTCCGCTCCTTAAATTTTTTAAAACCTTAGAGTGTGGTGCGTAAGTACAGTGTCTGAATCTCAGATCATGGGTCTGTAGAAATAAAGAAGCTTTCCTGCTGCTTGCTGGCTTTTTTGCTATCTCCTTTCTGTGTCCCCAGAGTCTTAACTGCTCAGGCCTGCCTTTGATGTAGGTTCTTCATTGCATATGAAGAGATGACCTTACTAAGCGTGATTTCAGTGACCATCCCTCTTGAGGTGAGTCCTTAATGAGAGCGCACAATGTCCCTGCTGGAGAAAGCCTGGCCCGAAGTTGTATACGAGTTGACATTACACGGCTTCTTTCCTGTATTGGTTATTTCTAACCCATACATACACAACGTATAGCCATTCAAGAGAGCATGAGTCTGCCATCTTGGTTATGAAACTTCCAATTCCTTTGGGTATTCACAGGGTTGTCTCTTGCATGCTATGTGCCAGTCACACTGTGCCTCATCCAGTTGCAAGATAGCTTGGAGAGGAAATAATTACTTCATAGCTACAGAGCTAGGTTCTTCTGGTCCCGGTCAGAAGGGGTTACTGCAGCTATTTCATGTCAAGAGGACAATGAATTTGTTTGCAGCTCTGCATACCAAATGATTTGGTATTCCAGTGAATCTCTAAATGGGATAGAAGTTGTTCGATCTTCTAGACTTCTTATTTGGAATCTCAGCCCAACTTCCCTATAGAATCACAGAATGGTTTGGGTTGGAAGGGACATAAAAGATCATCCAGTTCCAACCCCCTGCCATAGGCAGGGATGCCACCCACTAGATCAGGTTGGCCAAG
Source organism: Stictonetta naevosa (assembly GCA_011074415.1). Lineage (NCBI taxonomy): Eukaryota > Metazoa > Chordata > Aves > Anseriformes > Anatidae > Stictonetta > Stictonetta naevosa. The sequence goes on along the minus strand of CM021697.1, from coordinate 197,397,893 downwards.
GCCCCATCCAGCCTGGTCTTGAACACCTCCAGGCATGGGGCATCCGCAGCTTCTCTGGGCAACCTGTGCCAGCACTTCACAGCCCTTTGAGTGAAAAATTTCCTCCTAACCTCTAACCTAAATCTCCTCTCTTGTAGTTTAAAACCATTCCCCCTTGTCCTGTCATTATCTGCTTGAGCAAAAAGTCCCTCTTCATTTTTTTTATAAGCCCCCTTTAAGTATTGAAAAGCTGCAGTGAAGTCCCCACAGAACCTTCTCTTTTCCAGACTGAACATTCTCAGCTCTCTCAGCCTGTCTTTGTAGCAGAGGAGACCCAGCCCTCTGACCAACTTCATGGCCATCCTCTGGATCCGCTCTAACAGCCCCACATCCTTCACGTGCTGGGTTCCCCAGCCCTCTGGCTTTTAGAGGACAAGACCTTGGAACAACAGCGTTCAGTCCTTGCATCAGCTACTGGCTGTTGAAAGGAGGCTCACAAAACAAACAATTTCTGGACTCCCTTACAACTCTTTGTTTCCCTAGGGCTAAGTGGAGGAGCCACTGTGTCATGTCTTACCCTGGTTCATCACTGGGGTTTGTCAGAGACTCTGCAGTTGGTGGCAGTCAGAACAAACCTTCCCAGCCATCACCTCCAGGTTTTATGGAGTCATCTCGGTTTGTACTGCGTGTTTTTTTCTGATCACCTTGGACACGTGTTCAGGATCGTCTCACAAGGCAAGGCTTCTCTTCTGATCCAGCCTTGATTTGTTTTGTCTGACAACGCTTGAGTGATGTTAGTCTGATATTCCTATCCACGTTGGCGTGGCTTGTTCAACCCTGGCCAGCAAATAGTTCTGCTTTCATCTGACAGTCATTAGCAACAGAAGAACTTTGCTATTTGACAGGAAAAAGTCACTCGAACAATCTCCTGTCAGTTCTCCCAAGGAAGCTTGTTTATTTTCACATCGCTGCACTAAAGATCCAAGCAAGGAACTTTGTCTAGCCCTCCTTTTACATGTCCAGAGTCGCAGCGTCCACATGGTGGCAGGCAACATTTACATGCTTTATAGAGATGTTGCTCAGCTATTGCTGCTCTCCTGGGATTGCTGCTTGCTGTTTCTGTAGCTTGCCTAATGCACAAGGTAAGTAACCTTCCCAGAAGCATGGAAGAAAAGCAAAATTCTTCTTAATGTTTGTGGTAAAACTGGTATCTTTCTAATAGCTGCATGAAATAAGAGTTGAATGCTTATGTGTTAGGGCAATAGGTAAGAAACTACTCCGAAAATGAGCTCTTAAACGTGAAATGAGGCAAGATGTCCAGCTCCTGGCTGTGTTAGGCTATCTACCATGTGAGAAAATCAACTTTATAATAGAAACTATTAAACTTTTCCATGGGAAGTTGAACGACAGAAATGTTAGGAGTCGAAATTTGTTTTGGCAATAAACACTCCCGAGCAGAAGTGTCTTAAAGAGTTCTGTGGGTATCGGTGTAGATGCAGTGGTTATGACCCTTAGAGCGTAGGATACTGTGACTTGCACACTACATCTTTTATGAGGCCCCTAAACTAAGATCATAAAACGTACAGTTCAGAAAGAATGCACTGTCTGAATTTGTGGCCAATTTAACTGCACAGGGAAAAGTGTTGTTGAAAGAGCACAGGTTGAAGCCAGAGCCGAGTCCTCATCTCGCGAAGTGCCAAGCATTCATTTTAATGTTGAGAGGAAGGGACTGCACCTGAAAAACCACAAAGTACCTTCTCCAGCTGCACAGAGCCAAAAGCTTTTAGGAGAGGTTTCATTCCTGAAAGTCTCCGAGGGCAGCAGCGGGCTGATACCTAGCCAGATCATTTAGAATTGGGGAATTTACATATGTTTTTTTTTTTTTTGCAAGCTTGTTGGAAGGCTTCCTATTTTTCCTTTCCTATCTCCCATGCCAAGATAAAATAGGTTGAAATGAGACTGGATTAGCTGTAACAGCAGTCACCCTTTCATTCAGATGAAAGCCTGCCTCTCCTTGCCCGGAGGCAATCTGCAGTGATCAACGAAGGCTCGCCCGAGGAGCAGACCTTGGCTCCCAGCTCGTACTGACCTCAGCACCTGCAGCAGGAGCCTGGGCAACGTGGTTGGGTAGGAGGATATTGCTGGCACCACCTGCTGTGTCTGGAGCCACTTCTCCAAAATAATTTTGGGGACACATGCCGGCAGGCACGCTCTGTGTGTTAGATCACTCACGTGCTGCGTAGTTGTCATCGTCTCTGCACGTTGACTCTTCGGCCTGCCTAAGTAAGCATCAAAAAAATGAGTAAGTGATTAAAATAGAACCAAGATTTAGTAATCAAAAGGCAAGTGGGCTCCTGATAGAGTTAAGCTGACACGCACGCGTACGATTGCCAACTTAAACTGCTTTGTAGTTCATGTAAGTGTTGCTTTTTGAAATTGAAGGAGATAGGAGAGCGGGAAGTCTGTTATCAAGCCATGGCACAACGTATTAGTGTAGGAAAAAGATGTGGTGTATAATATTTTGTAAAGAGTAGGGTGTGTGCTCTGGAGACAAAGCTTGACTTTCAGATATAAAGCGTTAGCACCTGTGGAATTCAGACCTCGTTAGTGCTCCTGTCCCTTCCTTCAGGAGCCTTCTCACTTTCTGCTGTGCTGCCATCTCTCCGTGGAAGGAAAACGTGCTAGGACACATACAGCCACTGGCTTGTCCTTTCCTGAAACCCGGCTTGCTTAATGAGTAAGAATTACTTTCACCTGTCACAAGCAAGTGACAAGTTGTGACTTCTTTTTCGCTGAGCTTCTGTTGTTGTTTCCATTTCTCCATCCGCCCACATCCTTTGTTCTGTTGTTCTGTGCTCCGTGGGGCAGGGTCTGCCTCATACTTCTGGATAGGATTTGGCACATCAGGGCACAAATCCTGTTTTGAAAGCTGCGGCTATGACAGCTGCTTAATCACCCATAAATGCCTTTCAGGCTTGTTATGTACTGTGGCTGAAATTTTGAGCAAGTCATTTTCTGACAAAAGGAATAAAAGTGTCTGATATGTGTTGGCTCATTGAGTTTTTGATCAGTCCAGAATGCTTAGAAATACGGAGCTTGAAAGTATTTGTTTTTCGAGAGATTTGACGTACCAAAGGGAACATAAGCACCTTTCTTTGGCCTGGTGCGTAATTCACATAAACATTTCTCAATATTGTGTAAATAGTGATAATAAAAGCTGCTTCAGTTTGCTAAATATAAGCTGTTAGTTGTTCTCGAGAAGGTTGTTGCTTAATAGATTTTGATTTAGTGACCCTGGCTTTAGCTTTTAAGGTTAAATATTCTCTATCATATACGAAATTATTTCCACTATTGGTGTAGTTAGTGCTGTTTGGTGTTGGCTGAAGGATGGCATTGTACTGAAAGGAAACCAGTCTTACACAGGTTAAGCTACTGATGTTATACTCCGTGAATGAGAAGTCTTTCCACTTTATTCCAAGTGTAATACTTTTTTCAGAAGTCAGTCTCTTTTGCCTGCTAAAAGTGGAGCAATGGATGCCTGGGAAGACACTCAGCTGAGGTGGAACATGGGGCAGGGAGCTGAGAAACCCCAACTTCTCTGCTTGGTCTCTGGTATAGGCTTAATCACTTGCTCTTTAAATAATGCTTTCTAGAAGCAGAAATGTTTTTGTTTTGAAGTAACAGGTTTCAGAAGGAACAAATCTGGATCAGTGCTGTAGAAAAACTGCCAAGAAACTAAATTTCACCCATTTTATGCTGAAGGAGTGAGTAGGACCACATGCAAATTTCCCAAAACTTATTTGGAAACTACTGCATGGCTCTGAACTGTCATCAAGTGAGGAAACCTCGTTGGTGGCAGAGGCATGTGCAGATGCTCGGCCACCCCCTGGCTTCTGGAGTAGCCCTGGTGAGGCCACGCAGCCTTTTCAGCTTCTGTTACAGTCACTCTGATTTCCAGCCTAACGAGGTGGGTCAGTTCACTGTACTTACCTGCGCACTCACAAAACTATTACACTTTTCGTGTCCGTAGGTAAAAAGCAAGCTTAAAACGTTCTCGTGCAGTCGGGGAGCTAAAGGCATAAAGCAAATGGTACGTGTAAGACAGAGGTACAGAGCATTACTTGTCTTTCTCCTGGCTTTTGCACATCTAACCTTTTGTTCTGTGCCTGTTGCAATGATTTCTTAATACAAACATTTAGGCTGAATGAGGTCATAGGAAGTAAGTGTGCCCACGGCTCATAATCCAATAAACATCGCTGTGATGCCGAGGTGTTTTAAGAAGTTCTGACCTGAACCTGGAAAGGTTATGCTACGTAGTTTCATCTCATCGAGCTACAGCACAGCAAGTCTACAGCCGAACAGTAAACGGGGTTTTAGTTATTTGAGTGCTTCAATGGGGAAAGGGGGATGCTTTTCTGAGGCCAGTAACTGCTCTATCTTCTAAATTGCTTTTTTTTAATGTTCTTTCTGTAAAATGGCCCTGGTATTATGAGAGGCACCTTTATGGGCAAGGGGGCCCACCTATGTTATTTTTACAACAAGCCCACTAACCACCAAATTTTACAGGAATAGTTTACTTAAGTTAAGCGGCTGTTTCCCCCAGCCTGTCTCTGACAGTGGTTTCCTATATCCTTACTGGGACACCGGACTCGAACCACCAAGGCTAACGTTTGAGGCCTCTCTGGAGAGGTATTGTGTTTACCGTCAGGAAGGGCTTCGCTAATACGAGCGAGAGAGTCCTGGAGGAAACGCAGCTTTTGGCTCATCGAGATGTTTAGTTCTGCAGCGTGTTGTGCATGTACTCAAACACGTACTCCGATTTCCTTATTTTCTTGCGGTCTATCACCAATAAACACTCTTGCTGCGAAACCAGAATCCAGTGTTAAATATCGCCTATTATCAGACCTCAGTTTTAAAAATTTGAAGAAAACTCGTAAATTTCTGGTGGGGTTTTACAGCTTGCTGAGCATGAACATTCAGGCTGCTGCTGCTTGCAGATAATAGATTGTGTTTTTGTGGATGTGAGATGAAGCCGCTTTATGTAATTCCAAGGTAAATCAGAAGCTAGAAGGAAAGTAGATCTGTTATCAGTAGAGAATATAATTTCCCTTGTCACTGTTGAATCACTTCTGTACTTACATTTCATGCCTGAATTTCCTCTGCCTTTCAGATGGACGTGGATTGAAATCCTCCAGGCTGAGAAGGGAGAGGAAAGAAAGCAGATTGTTTATGGGATAGTAAGAACCAGTGGTGAGGAAAAAGTTACCATATGAACTTGTAGTTTGTGAAGACTGAATGAATTAAAGCTCCATGCTAACCTAATGTGTGCAGACACTTAGCCATAACATCGTTCCCCAAATGCAGCATTTACCCTCTTGGAGCAGTGACCTTGCAGCATCTTGACTATTAGATGTCACTGTTACAGACCTAAGTAAAAGAAGAGATGATTATCATCTTCTTAGAAGGCTCTCCCTTATCAGTAGGATGGGATCAGCCTGTTTTAGACCGACCATGTTAGAAAAATCAGTGTGACTCTAAGTAGCCTTTGAAGGGACAGCATAAAACAGTTATCCTATTACTGCTTTGGTTGCTGTTTGTGCGCCTTGTTTGTTATTGCTAAATGTGATGGGAGGCCTTGAAGACAGTTTTCCTGAAGGCTTTTCTTATGCATACTGGGTCAGCTTGAGCAATTTTGTGTGCTCGGTGGATTAATGGAGGTACGTGGATTTTCAAAGTGGTTGATGTAACTAATTTCTCTTGTTAGTTCAGTATCCTAGAAGAATTGCAAAATTAACATCTGCTTTTCGAGGTGGAGCTCTGGACATCATTGAAGTCCATTTGGGAGAGGAAGGCAGGTGTTGGCATATCAATATACAAGTCAGCATACCATAGAAACAGCTCTGTACCTGAGCACTTTTTGTTTTGGATGAGGACAGTCACTTCCATGGCGGTCTCTGTTCCTTCCAAAAATGAGGCTGACAAGAACTTGAAGACTTGTTGTAATCTCAGTACTTACTGTATTGCTTTCTTTCCTACTTCCTAAGAAGCTTGGGGGAGGAAAACCTCGTTAGATTTACTTCCAATCTTGATAGATATTAATACGCTGCCAGTCCTTTAAACATGAAAAGTCAAAATGAATTTGAAATGCTTAATTTTGAGATAAGCTGTCTAAGGAGCTAACTGATACCATGATGTGTTTCACTGATGTTGCAGCTTCAGGGCTCTGCAGTAAACCTCCAGAGGGGGGAAACAGCTAGCTAGACTTAATGAAGCAAAGGAGAGCAACACGTTAAGAGTGCAAATAATCCCAAATTTTATAATTTCCCCCAAAAGGTATAAACACACACAACTGTTTATATAGCAGCAGGCATTATTTCACTGATCCCCCAAGGTTGTTTATATAGCAACAGGCATTATAACAACACTTTCTGTTTTCATTATTGCAGTGCTTAGTCATCTGAATCCCAGCCAGTGCTCCTTCATACCCCGAAAAGTCATCCGGGATCTTGTAAAACAATTAACTATGTCATTTTATTAAAACTTGCTTTTTATATTTGTGTCCCAGCGTTTGACATCCTCTGAAAACCTTATGTAAATGCTTGGCTTCTGACCAGTGCTGTGAACTTGATTGAAAGAATATTTTTGCTTCTATTTTTGTTTGTGTGTGTTCGCATTTGTCGAGCAGATGTCCTTTTAAGATCTTGAAGCTATTAAAAAAAAAAAAAAGCCTCGTTTAACTGAAAATAATTCCAAAGCTGCTCAACTGCCCTAAGAATACATGAACGTGGATAGTGTAATACTGGCTTGGGTACCTGTGCTGTGTAGATACAGAAGGCTTTACAGCAGCACGCTACCACGTTGACAACCTGCTGTCTGCAGTACCTTCGTCTGAGACCAAAGAAGTGCAAAAATGCTGCAGGTTTCGGTGCAGTCTCTTGTATTATGCACAACAAGCACCGAAGTGACCGGTATCCTGAACTTTATGAACGCAGTCTGAGCTACGAGACTGCTCCCATGTGGCTTAGAACAAGATGAATATGGCTGGGGAAGCAATGTGGGAAATGATGAACAGATGAGTTTGGGATTGGAGTCGTTGGGAGCTCCTGAAAAAAGGATATTCCAGACCAGATACTCTGTGGTTTCTCTTTGGAAGTAAACGCATGTGCTCGTGTACCACTAGTCATTAAATACTCTTACAGGCATTAGGATAGGAAATGGCCTACTCTTTGCACCTAAATGCAGGATCTCGTTATTTTTCTTCAGAGGCAAAAGCTGTAATTTTGATCCTGGGTGCAACCCGATATTACACAGACATAGGAAGATAGCTAAGTGCTTTCTTTTTAAGCCAGTTTAAGTCAAAAAGTTTAATAGCTCTAGTATTTCCTACCTTACAGAGTTTGTAAGAGAGTGGCTGAACACATGTGGGTTTGTATTTTAGTTTATTAACAAATGAGATGACTACGTTTGCCATGATCTGGTGAATGAATCTTTAAGCTGTTGTCTTTAGAAGGGAGGTGACTTTTTATGTTGTCTGATGTGATTTTAATTAAGTGTAGCTGTCTGATTGACAAGATAAAAGGCCTGGAAGATGCTTGGGTAACAGCAGTGGACTGTGGAGATGCTCAGGGTGGAGCTGATCCTGCAAAAGCACAGGCAGTTTCGATCCAGCCACCGCACAGAAGGAACTTCAGGTAGCAGCTGGAACAATGCAACGCATTTCTTCTATGGAAAGCAAAGAGTTTAAAGCAGTCATGTCCTGCTTGCTGCAAGTTCAAGGGAACTTGTTTGTCAAGCCTCACCTTCAGCTAATGCTGTGGTGTTTTGTTAGCTGGAACAATTTTCTTTGCCTTTGGAATTGAAGAGTAGAAACCTTTTAGTAGGAAGTTAATGTGTGCTTTAAGAAAAAAGCTGTCACTTTGGGACCTGTTGTTTTAAATGCAGCTCGTTTCTGCATTTATGGTTCTCTGCGATGCTGGAAGAAGTAGCAGAGCATGATATAAAATACCCACTAGTATGATAGTCTGGTCTTCTATAAAAATAAACTTGTCCTTAACATAAATTTAATACCCTATTTCTTTAGAATCATCTGTACAGGCTCTTCTGAAACTGTCTTAGGACAAATCAGAACTCGGAGGCTTTACAGAAGCAGACTCAAGGCAGTTACCTACTAGCAGTTATAAATACTGTCGTCATTTCCAAAACTTCTCATAATGCTGAAATTAAGTTTATCACACAGGATTTCTCGTGTCAGAGGTTACAGATGCAAGTTTTCTGAAAAAAAGGATCACATTAAATGAATTTAGATTTGTTTTTAAAGATCTTGGAGAACCATACTCTTTTCACCATTACGTTTTCCTACCCTCTTTACATCTCGAGTTAGCTAACTTGGAAAGCTCTCAGTTACCTCAGAAGCCAAAGTAACAACGCTCAGTGAAATGCTGAAACTTTCTCACTTTGAGAAGAGTAAAAGGAATTTATCTGTGTGATCGAAGGAAAGTTAGAAGGTGAGTTTGTCTTAAATATCAATACCCTTAAGCTCTTCTGTCTTGAACTCTTCCTAAAGCATGCTGCGTCTTGCTCGCTGCCTCTTGCTCCTGTGGGGTAAGAATTGCTGGTGACTGATTTGAGAGCAGAACTAGGATGCTCTCTGAAGTGCCTGATGCTTGTTTGTTTCCCAGTACGTTTACTCTGGTTTTGCTCAGTCGCACAGCACTTGGGAAAATGAAGCTGTGTAGAGGAGCTAAATATTAGTAAGGAAACGGCAATTAATATTTTATTGCCTGAGCATCGCTAATGATTTACTTACGGTCCCGCGGTGTATACACAGTCATAAATGGGAGCACAAATCTTGGGGGCTTGTTCATTCAAATTAAAACAGGCACCGTTTTCTTTGGATGGCTGGTCTGTAATATCCTGGAGGAACAATCTAATCTTTAAATAAAACGCTGCTCTTGCGGGTGATACTTGGTTCCTTTGGAAACTTAGCGTGGGGCGGGTGGAAATGGTGCTGTTTAACAGCAGCAATTGAAAATCAAACTCTTTCTTAGGAGAATCGAGACAGCACGCAGGCACCTCCTGCTGCTCCTCTTCCTACCCAGACTGTTTCACCACTCTTCTTCTTGCTGCCTTTCTCTCTGCATCTTCTGCTGATGAGCACAAGGGAGAGAAGTTCTGTTTTCTCAAATAAAAGAGGAACCTTAGGGCTTCTCCTTACATATTTGTGGGCTGTACATGTAGTGAGTTCTCCAGGACAGAGATTTTTAGGTCCGCTTTGTAAATACATCAGCAGCAGCTTGTATTGATAAAGCCACCTAAGGCAGTATCACTCCGTCTTTAAGCAATTACAAAGATGGGGTAGAATGTAACTTAGAAAGTTAAATCCATCATTTTTTTCCTCAAGGCTTCAAAAAACTTGCATCCTAACTTTGCATGCTATTTACACTATAAATTTTAGCAGAAGCGATGTTATTGTACATGTTTTTTGATACAAGGGTGTCTTGCATTATTCTGATCTTGGCTGTTGGAAATAGAGATCCTTTAATCCAGTTCTTTTCATGCTGTGAAACCTTAGAATTTGAGGATCACCGTAAAAATGGGTATTCTATTAAAAAAATGATTGTAGTAAGAGGAACAAATGTAATGGTTTTAATTTTATTTTCTTTTTTTTTTCTTTTTTTATTTCTTTTGCCCCAGGCTGGTTCTTTGGTTAACCAAATCCACTGTAATCCCATCAGGAGAATGTGGTGATCATTTAGTAATTTATATTGTATGCTTGTCTTAATCCAGGTTCTGTCACTGTAGCAGAAAATATGAACCCAGGCCCACCATATGACTTGGCTGTGTCCATATGGAAATAATAAACTATGTAATAAATGGCCTCCTGTTGTACAATGCTGTGCCGAGGATGATTTTCTTCCAGAGCCATTTTTCTTTCTAAAACTCAGACAAGCATAGAAATCATTCCCAATTTCAAGAGCCTTTTTCTACGGAGAAACTGTTTAGGTCTTTGTTCGGGAAGTCGCATGAGCTCCTGGTTCAGGTCAGAAACCTTTCTAACTCAGAGGATGCTTGCCTTACACCTTGCTTTCATGAATTAAAGAATAAGGTGTGTAGCTCAAAGAAATATAATATTTAAGCGGTATTATTCAATGTTTTAGCAGCTAGCTTAGGACCGAATTTGTGCATGTCTGAGGCAAGGTGCAACTTCTAGAGGGTTTTAATATCTGTTGACAACTGCCTATCAACTTGATACTGCTTCATTCCAATATTCTTCTTAAAGACATTGGAATTTAGGAATATTTTCCATATTTGAACCACACGATGGATAAATCGCCCTGCAGATCTTCCCTGAAGTTCTGGGATTCAAACCTGAAGACTTTCCCTTCCTTCCACGTGCCCTTTTCTTTCTTCAGAGGCATTTTTAGCTGAGGACTTCTTAAACGAATGGTTTATAATAATCCGCAGTGAATTAAGTCGTAGGTACTTTGTTTTGATAACCTGAGGGTAAAAACAAGTTGCAGTTTGCGTGGAGCCAGCATATTGAAGCTTTTAATTTCTGGTTGCATCTCCTTAATTCCAGGTAGGAATTCATACTTGGGCTAAAGCAGGTCGATGTTAGAACCTGCTCTCTGAGCCACGTGACGTTGGGTTTAATTATGAAAATAGTTTAAATGTTGATAAAAACTGCTAAAAGAACCCAGATTTAGTTCAGCCCTGTGACAGTCTGTATTTTTACTGGTTGATGGTGCTGTAATAATTCCTCTACTGGTTCCAGCTAACACTGATACGCTCAGGATGACAGACGACGCTTGCACAGAAATAAATTTTTCAAATCGGTGACTGTAGGACATTGTGTTGAAAGTCAGTCTGCTCCCTTAGTAACTATTTTTATTAAGCCGTGAGGCTGCTCTCCCGTTACAGATAGGAAACGGAAAAAGTGTAATGAGGTTTAACAGTCGTACTGACTGATCATTTTGTCCCTGTTCCTTGGGTGGGTTTTGCTAATCTGAGGTTATGAGTATTAAATGGAATATTTCCTTAAGGGTAATAGATCTCATGGAACTGCTTGATTATCCTACGTTTTACTTGAAAACCTGACAAATGAGCTGAGCACGTTACTACATCCGTTGGAATCTGGGTTTTGGAAAGCCTTCCTAATTCTAGTTTTTCCTGTTTTTGTAGCTTAGATATCAACATGGGCTGAGTACTCCAGATCTAAGGCAAACTCTTCCTAACCTGAAAAATTTCATGGAGCTTGGGCTAATGGTTAGATGGTAAGTATTATTCTATGATTGTGTTTTCCTTTTTTCCTTGTAATTTAACCTTGTAATTTAAAGGAGGTGGATGCTACAAGAAACATTACTGTAAAGGTTTTACACAGCAAGCAGCTCCTCTTCACAAGTTGAGTGCTTGGTGAAGGTAATTGCTTGCTCAAAATACAAGCCACACAAATAGAATCTTTTTGGTTTTTAACATGTTTTTATAACATCTTCAATGTGATGAGCACACAACACTTCTGAGGGGAGCATGGGAGGGAAAAGACTTTAAAAACACTACATTTTACCAAAGGGCAGTGAATTAATTATTTTCTTAGGACTGTATCTAAGGGCTGCTAGTAGATGCACCTTGTCTTGTTATAGTCCAGGGGGATGGGAGGGCAGAAAGGTGCTAAGACCTTAAGCAGAATGGGTCTTACAGCCTGGTTGGTGTCTGCCCTCCCATTCATTTTAAAGTTTAATCCAAGTGAGCTGCATGGGAATCTGTGAATTGCAATCAATACCACCTGAGTGTAACGCTGCTAAGGAAAGTGGCTGTTGCGTGTTGAGTGTTGCTGCTAAATGGGAAGCTATGTTAACCAGGAACTGAATGTTACTGAAGCCTTCCAGGGACATCTTGTTTCTGCTCTGATTTGCTGGGCAGGATCCCAAATCTTCTCCGCTGTCTTTGTAGAAAGTCAAAGCAAACTGGTTTCTATATTTCAGGGCTTAGCTAGTGTAGAGTTACCTTGCAGAAGCTGTTTGAGCATGAGATTTGAGCAATTCTCCTTAAAATCACCAAGATGATGAACTTCAGCAAATGTCAAAGGCTATTGACTACTGAGTGTACTTCTGCAGGTAGTAGGTGCTTCATATTCTTATTTTTTATGTATGATCTTGGAACTATGCCTGCTTGTGCAGCCTCTTACCTTAAGCAATTCTCTTGTCCTGCATTCCCATCTTTGTTCTTTGGGTGCCTGAATCCCACCCAAACGTAGCACTGTGCGGTTTTAGGAGTCCTAGGTTAATTATTCACCCCTGCCCCAAGGTTGCAGAGGTCACGTATGGTCCCTGTGTCATCATCTGGTCTTGTGCTCATGCTCTGGATGCTCCAAGGTGTTGAAAATACCGTCCAGTGTGAGGTAACAGTCCATGTGTGTTTTTTTTTTTTTTGGTGCCAGATCACTTGGTGATGCCCTGGTGATGGGTATGGACTCCATCACTTCTTCAGTTCACCTGAGAAATAATTTGTTTTTTTGGCACAGATTATGCTCAATTTGGTTGGAAGGCTGCTTCCAGCCTTTCTAAAGGAAACTAGTTGTTTTGAATGGGATAATGAAGTGCGAAGCACTAATAGGCGAACCTGAATATTTTGAGGCTTGTGTATGGCTTAGTAGGAGACTCAGAAAACCAAGTTCGAACAAATTTTAAAATCTGATGTGAAATGACAGTAAATATTTGTGACAGTGGTGGTCACAAAGCTTTAACAGTCAAAGCTTTCTAATGTATGCAGTAATGTATCTAGCTTTCTAATGCTGTTTAGATTGTATCTGAATTCCTTGCGTGTTAAGCCGACAGAAGGAGCAAGGTCTCCATTAGCAGTAGGATGCAGATTACTCTCGTCACACTCTGCATGATGAGAACAAGGGCAGCACAGCATACGGTGGGTTTTTCTGGTGATGGAAACACTTGAATTGAGGCAGAAAAAGTGTTGTGATAAATAATCCTTCGTTGAAATCAGGGTGCAAACCCTGCTGATACACGGCCTTCTCAAGTATGTTACCAATTCTGCAACTTCAAAGGATTTTGCTGTTTCAAAAAGATTCTTACTGCTGATTTCTAGTAGGCTCCTAAAATGTTGCTAGGCTCTAAAAGTATTATTTTTTTCCCTGCAATATCCAGAATGTGGAAAGAAGAACACTTCAGTTCTAAAGGCACTTCAATACAAAAAAGGAGGAAAAAAATTTGCTGCTCCAGTTGAGAATTATAGGAGCAGGTTTCAAACAGGGTTAGTGCTTCAGAGCAATGCAGCTCCGTATCAGACCCTGGGACAAAATATCTGCTGCAGTGAGTAACAGCAACTAAAATCCTGTGGGATGTCATTGTGCCACAGCACTTTCCAGCCCTTATTGTTGAGTTGCTCTTCAACTTTATCCTTTATCCCTTGTATAGGAATTCTGATCAGTGGGAGCTAATCTGGTTTCCGAGTCATTTCCTTTGACTGGGAGGATAGTTTTGGCAAAAGAAAACAAAGGAGGAGAAAAAGCATCCTCTTTGACCACTACTGTAAAAAGTGTTGCCTAATGGAAATTCAGCTCAGCCAGCAAGACAGTGGAAGTAAACAGGCCCTGAGAAAAGGAACCTCAGTCCTTCGTATGGCTTAATACTGTCAGTAATCTTAACCACAGCTGAAAAGATTCTCCCTGCTTTTCTTATCCCCTAGCAAGGTGTGTAAAGAAAAGCTTTCTTCATCAGGAAAAGGAGTTTGTGGTCCTCCACCTGGGGCACAACCCCAAACAGAGCTACAGGCTGGGAGATGTGTGGTTAGAAAGCTGCCTGGCAGAGAAGGACCTGGGAGTTTTGGTTGATAGATGGCTGAATATGAGCCAGCAGTGTGCTCAGGCGGCCAAGAAGGCCAACAGCATCCTGGCTTGTATAAGAAACAGCGTGGCCAGCAGGTCCAGGGATGTGATTGTCCCCCTGTACTCAGATCTGGTTCAGTTTTGGGCCCCTCACTACAAGAAGGACATGGAGGTGCTTGAGCGAGTCCAGAGGAGGGCTACGAAGCTGGTGCAGGGTCTGGAGAACAAGTCCTATGAGGA
>CM021697.1:197317548-197383737 GCA_011074415.1 Stictonetta naevosa | reverse complement strand
GAATGGGCTAAAGTTGCGCCAAGGGAGGTTTAGGTTGGATCTTAGGAAGAACTTCTTTACTGAAAGGGTTGTTTAGACATTGGAACGGGCTGCCCAGGGAAGTGGTGGAGTCACCATCCCTGGAGGTCTTTAAAAGACGTTTAGATGTAGAGCTTAGGGATATGGTTTAGTGGGGACTTGTTAGTGTTAGGTCAGAGGTTGGACTCGGTGATCTTGGAGGTCTCTTCCAACCTAGACTATTCTGTGATTCTGTGATGTACATCCCTGTGATCTAAAAGTCCTAAGATGCTGTGTGGTCCCCTAAACAAATCTGAAAATGAAGGGGCTAGAATACCTAAACCGTGCCTTCTGGCACATGTGTGCACTCATCTGTGGGGTGGAAGGCCAACGGGTGCTGGATGCCTCCTTCAGTCCTGAATAAGCAGAGCTGTGATGACTCTGGGACATCTTAAATGGGTAAAACATTCAACGTGTAGGTACGTGTTCTTCCCTTCTGGTGTACCCTAGCCTTGAAAACTGTTAATGGAAGCTTTAATTTTGCATTAGGGCTTTTGCCTTCATACCAGCAGCGTTGTTTTTTTTCTCCCTGTTAGGTGAGACGCCGTCATTAGCAAGACAAAAGGCATTTTTGGCAGGACGATATTTCAGAACATGCAGGAATATCAAGCATCGTTCTCCGGGAATATCGCGTTCCCTCCTTGCCCCCGTATGAATGTCCATGCCTCATTTCCTTCTCACCTACAAGCCTTGTGTGCATAGTTGTTCATTTGTAACTTTTTTTTTAAGGCTAATGATTCTAAACAAGGCTTCTTAGTGCTTCCTAATAATATAAATGGAAATGAGCCTTTACAGGGAGTCTAGCTCAGGGGGAAAACTGGCCAGGCTTTCATAATTGGGCATTGCAGTTGAGCCCCATACGTAGCGGAGTACAGATGCCCACTGTCTCGTGAATAATATCTGCTTACATATATTTAAGCAAGCATAAAAGCCACCAGCTGTTAAAATGAAGATTGGAAGGGATTTTTTCGTTTGCAGGATACAGTGGGTGAGTAATCCAATACCCTCTGCCACAGACCGTAGTCAGCAAAGTATTTCCAGGTTATCCTTCATTTGCAGGAGGGAGAGCAGGAGCACATGAGGTAGTGATGAGTTTTTCTTATTTACAGATTTGTTTGCATGGGCTGCTTTGTTTTCTGTTGGCTCAGTTGCTGGTCTTCATCTTCACTTTGTGTTATTGGTGTAGATCTTTTTTTTGCTGAACTGCTGTCAAATCATAAACTGGTAAACACCAACACTCACGTTGTGCTTAGTTTCTCTTTCAGCAGGACATAGTCATCGTTTCTGCTTTTCTCTAGAGACATCTGTGTTTCTTTGCAGCCTGGAGTGGAATTGAATCCCCTAGATAATCAGGGTTACCTAAATCCTTAGTTATTTCAGGCTTAACCTCCTTCTCCGATAAGTATCGGTTTAGATCTGAGTACAAAAGAGTTGCTTTACTCTTCCAGATCATAACATAAAAATAAACAAGCAAAAATCCCCACAACTTTAGGAGACTTCCCGCTTCTATCAGAGCAAATTTGGCAGTTGTCTTTTACAGTCTCTGCCCCAGGCTTTCGTGAACTCCCTTCTACCTGGAGCCCTGGGGCAGCTCTTGGCCCTGCTGCAGATCTGGGGGCCTGGAGCCTTTTATCAAGGTTTAATTGCGTTGCTGCTGGATCCCTCTGCCTGGTGAGATTTGTGTTGTTTTGGTTTCTCAGGCATGACACTGAAATGATTAATACATGTTTTCACATCCCAACTTGCGTGATTTATTGCATCAAGCTTGCAGGTCTACAAGCTCTGCTTCCCTCTTCATGTCTCTCCTGGCACCTATATTCTGCCGTGTTTACGTTTCTTTCCCTTTACCCCTACTGCAAAATATTATTTGAATTGTATGTAGATGAAATCAAGAAGAAAATCAAGCGTGTTCGTTCCCACACACGCTGTTACAGAGGCTACAGAAGTGCAAAAACTCATTTTCCAGGTATCAGGTCTGGCTGTTGACTCACTTTCTGAAGGTGAAAGATAACGAGCCAGAGTTGTCGATTTAGTCTATCCCAGTTGTGGTGCCCAGAATCTTTTTCTTTTGGGGAATAATTCTCCCCATTTCCCGTTTCTTAGTCGTGGGGTCTCGCTGGCTTCCAGAAAAGCAGCTCATTTTTTAAGACCAGCTTTTGCTAATGCAAAAGGCTCTGTGCAGTTTGTCTCTGAAAATCTCGGGCATATTCCAGCTTTTGAGAGCCTAAATCTTTGCTTATTAGACCGCACATTTTGAACTCGAACATCATTTTATTCCTTTCTGCATGTTCAGATTTATCTTTCACAAGACTTTGGATCATGCTTGCATTAAATCAAGAGACTTTCAGCTTTTTCTCTCCTTCAAATTAACTTAATTTACTCTAGCTTTTGAGAGTTAGTACTTGTGGTTATTAGTAGCAAGTACAGAGCATGCTGCGAATTTGAGCTGTCCAGTGAGCAGGTATTTTCCTAGTGAATAAATTAATTGGCTTATCTAATGGAGGCAATTACACATACTCCTGTAGAAATTCACACCTGTAGTCAGGAGATGTCCTTTGGAGCCCTCATCAAAAAGCTTTACCCCAAATAGTTGCTATGCCAAGGCGTAATTATTAAATTTAAGTTTTGGAGGTATCTCTTGATTCATATGCTGCTAGATTCAAGAGGAGGCTAAAACAGAGTTAAGCAAACTCTGGTAGCTTAATTTATGATGATTTTTTTCGTAGAAAAAAGCGTGTGTCAGAATTTCTTAGCTGCCAAAAGACGCAATTTCACCTTAACTTCATATTGGCAGCCTCCCCTTGCAGCCCTGTCACTATTGTGCATTATTTAAGCAGTAATCTCTAAGAAGGTGAGAAACTATTATTGCTTTTTAGCACAGTTGACATGATATTGGCTCGGAGTTGCGCTTGGAGCTTCAAACTTTTCAGATGGCTATAAACCAACTTAAACACCTTCATTTAGTGTTCTTACTGCCATGAGGTCATAGTTTGCAACAAAAAAGATCAAATGGTGTTTTAAGTTATTTTTTTTGAAAGTATTCTCATACCAAAGAGCTGTAGCTGTGGATTTTGGCTCTTGGCCAGACAATCAAGATTTAGTATTTTGACCAGCTGTGATCCAGTAATGTTCCTCCGAGGAAACATTTTGTGGGGAGGAAAAGATACATATTTGAGCCTGTGAATTGTGTTCTGTCTCTCAGAGTGCTTTACAGTTTCTCCGTGCCCGTTGCAGGCAGATGAAATAATCGCAAGTGAATCTGACTGAAGGAACTTGCTTTTTATCAAAGCTGCAAACAGATCACAACGGGAAGCTGTTCTCTAGGAAAAATAACTTTAGGAAGGTTTGTGTCCTCTTTCAATCACTTTAACTTACATGCTTACAGCACGGGGTTTGTCTTGCACCTCAGGTCTGCAAGTCTGCCCATGGACTAACTATTGTAGAGCAAAAATGAATATTTTGGGAAGAAGGCAGCTGCCTTGTAGTTATGCTGCCCTGTAGCTGAAGTTAGACTATGTATGAATTGATGTTCTAGATTTGGATTCAGCTGAAACGCTGAGATTGGTGATGATGTAATTCTCTTATCTGTAATGTCCAATAAATCTGAGTTTCCCTTCCATTTTTGTTTTTAATTTAGAAATCCTGCATCGTAAGAGCAATTCAACATACTCCTGTACGTAACTCGCTCTAGTCTGATCCAACTTGATGACTTAAAGCCATTAAGGCCTGATGACAGTTCATCAAACCAGGTTTTTATACTCCACTGGTCGCACGCTGTTCCTTTTGGACAGGTGTCCACATCTGTTTGCCGTCTCAGAAGTTCAACTAAGTAATTGTGGCTGGAAGCTGAACCAGCTCACCCCAAGTAATTCAGGTCAAGGTAGTGCCTTGGAGTAAAGGCCTGTGCCAAACTTTTTTCACTAGTGAGGACACCTTACAGTCTCTAAAGTTTCTGGGCAATTGGATGTTAGTTTTTGAGCATGACGTGCTTTTTCTTACTCGTTCCGTGAGCCGTGAAGCTGATAAAGAACCTCTTTCTCTGGGCTTTGCCGTGACGTAGTGCTGTGAGTTTAGGTAACAATAACATTGGGGAAAAGGCAAACAGGCTAGAGACCCTCCATCAGCTGCTCGTTTTCATAAAATTTAATAGCAACCTAGTATTTCTGAGCTCTGTGCTTCTCTGTGAACATTTCTTCTGATCCAAAACCTCAGTTTGACTTCTCGTTCTCACCTGAGGTAAAGCTAGGGAGCAGGTTAAGATCCCTTGACTTAAATACTTGATCCGCTCTAGCTAAAAACTGTTTATTTTTTGGGTTTTTTTTTGGCTGCAAATACGATCGGTGTTCTGTTTTAAAGCATACAGAGAGCCGTGCATCTTACCAGGCTTGCCTGTTAGACGTTCATCACTCAGTCCGAGCTGGTTGCCCGTGGAATAGAAGGTGCACCTTGAGAGGGTGACAGCGCCGCCGATCAGAAATGGCTCGCAGGATGGTGTTGCTCACCCTTTTCTCCAGTGCTTGCACTTTTTTTTTTCTATCCACTGACTGTAGAAGGAGCCTGGGCAATGAACTCTCAGGTGGCTGGTCTCCAAAGTGCTCCGTGCACATTTATTTTTATCTACATGCTGCAGCTAGTATTTGATAAGCAGTTAAGCCATTCTGCTGACTTCATTCCCACTCTCCCAGCTTTGGGCTATTATCCCCATATTTATCCCTGACTGAAGCAAAGCCCATCCCAGTCGCATTGGCAGCAATGAATGGTTTCAGAAATCTGCCTGCATATGTCTCCAGCAGCTTAAAACCCGATCTCGCAGGCTGAAGTAAGGCCCTTTTAATCACGTGTCGTTTAGGGAGCCTGGCTGCAAGTGCTCTTTGTTTTAATTCATTAGTTTGAACGCTTGCATGATAAATGAAGATGATGCCTGCTGCACTGCCCTACGGGGCAGCCCTTCTGTACTGTATTAAAGAACTGGGAAGTTATTTTCTAAACGAGGGAGATTAGCTCTGCATTGCTGCTACGTTTAGTCTGTTGGATCACTTAGTGTAGATCATTCTGCCAGTTCGACTTACGAAGGAAGGGAAGATTTTTTTGGCTGCGGGACTAAAGAGGTATTGTTCAGATACACATAGCGTGTTAGCTTGAATAGCCTTGTCATAACAAGTTCTATAAAACCCCTCCTGGTCCCACACGCTAATTAATGTCTCACCCTTTTACCCGCAAGGCCTAGATTTACAAAGGAGTTCAGGCATGTTTCTTTTTTGGAGGAACTTAAATTTACATGCCCACGGGAACAATTTATAAAGCTGCTTCTCTCAAGCTAATTAGGCACTGCAGGTTTTCGTGCTGGTCTACACAGACAAATTTCTGCTGCTACTGCACTTTAATGAAGAGTTGCTGTTGTGCCTAAGCTGGACTGATCAGCACTTGCTGAAGGTGATTTGGGGTCTGCCAATCAGGCAGTCTCATGCCATAGTTTTTGACACGAGTGTTTTTGACCTTTAAAGAGTCATTTTTGACCCTTAAAGAGTCCAGTGTAAGAGAAATGCCTATTTTATGTTACCTATATTTTGTGTGACAGTTTGGCTCTGCAACTTCAGGAGCTAGGATTAAATTTAGGATTGCTCTCCTCTCTTCTCTCCCTACATGACCTCCTCATCCGAGATGGCTCTTAGGCTTTTTAGGTCGCGCATTTTGTGCCGTGGGGTGCTATATTCAGCAGGAGGACCCACTCCAAATATGTCTGTAGGCTGCTGGTCAGGTCGCTGTGGTTGTCATGAGGCTAGTCTGGGCCCTTTTCTGCCTGCTTACATCTCAGGCAAGAACTTTTATCACTAAAATTCCGTGCAAAAAGTCGATATCCTTGTGGCTATTCTGAGAAACGTTCATCTGTACTTCACAGCGTACAGTCGAAATTCTTCCAGGATTAGGTTTTGATCTCTTAAACTCCTGTCCCAGGGCTGTGGATGGTTGAATAAAATTCAGAAAAATGGCAGACTTTCCCATAAGCCTTTCTCATCATTGTGCCTAAATCAGGACATAGGAAGCTGTCACTGCTGCAGATCTGATGCTTTGGCATCAAAATCGTCCTGCACTGTGCAAAGGATAGAGGATCTTGTAACTTCTGCACCTAGCTGGTCCTACTATTGCTGCTGAAGTCCCTTGGTGAATCTGGACCCGAACTGTCAACAGAAAAATTAGCAAGATGTGTCCATGCGTCTGCCACCTGTTCTGCATGAAAAAAGCTATCCTGTTTTGTTTCTACATGAATTATTCTGTCTGTTCCTAGTCTTTTATTTCAAATATGTGGGTTGTTCCCCTGGGGTCCGCAGCCCTCCTGGGTTCCAGTTCAACAGGAAGAAAGTCCTGATTGACTCATCCCTGACATCTTGATAGAAACCAAGGACAGTGGTGTTATTGTTGTTGTTGCATGGGGTGTTGTACTGGAATCTTTAAGTTTGAAGAGCAAGCTTGTATGAGAAAGGCTTCCCCTCAATTTCCCCACCTCCGTTTTTTGAAATGCATTCCTGCTCAGCATTTTAAACGGTGCTAGGAAGAAAGACAACAGCTCTGTCAAGGAGGTGCAGTCTCGGCAAGGTGCATTGTCAGGAATTGACAATACAATACGCTCGACTGAGCACGTACCTGACCTCTCCTCTTTGCCTGTCTCCATTGAGCCCCCAGCGCTTAGAGCCACAAGGCGCTGGGGCACCGCAGTGCACGTATCCAACCCCTTGGAGCACGAAGCTTGTAGCTCTCCTGCCTTCTGCCTCTTGAGCCTGGTGGCAGGTTTAGGCCCCTCTTAGCAGCCAGCACGATCGCAGGCTGTGCTTTGGGCTCGGTTTTGTAGGGAGAGCAGAAGAGGGAAGCCTTTCCTGCCCAGTTCTGCGAGGTGCAGCCTTGTTTCTATTCCTCAAGGTGTGAGGTGCACCTCATCACAACTCTTCAGTAAGACATCACAGCACTGCACGTAGGAGGGAGGTAATTCAGCTTCACGACTTCTGTATCTGGACTGAATTCTGGAATCGGCAGAGCCTGAGTTATCTTGTACTGAAAAGCCAGCGTACGTAACAAACAGTGGCCTGTAGTAATCAGATACCACTGGTCCTTGAGGAAATAAATGAGGGATGATGTACCCTTTGACCCAGAGAAGTGTCTTGAATGTGATCTGGCTTTATGAATCTTGGAATTTGGGAGTAAATTCCTAAGAGTTACCCTTCAATAGTGAAGACTCTAATCACTCAGTGCAGAGCAGAAGGCTTTGTTTAACTGCATTTTGCTATTAAAACTGGAAATGTACAAAACTGGAAATGTACTTCTCTTTTCTTCCGTGTGCTCTTTCTTAAGGAAGATTCAGCAAGCCTGGAGGAAATGTGGAAAAAGCTAAGGCTTGAGATAAACAGAATCCGATCAAATTTGTAATACTGAGTGCTCATTTATTTTCTGAGCCAAGGCTGAAAGGACTAAGCTGGAGGAAGGGAAGGGAAGGCAGACCATCCCTGCTATACATCTGCAGTGCACATTGCCTAAGCAGAGCGTGCAGGTGCCCTGCCTCAGATTTTTGTTTGTCACATTTATTTTTAAAATGACGTAAGGGCTGATTGCACAGGGGTTGGGTAAAGTATTTAAAAGCCATGTATAAAAGTCTCTGGTCAGTTAGGGACTGAGGGCTGATCTCTGAGACCACTTACGAGCATCTGTGGCAAATGCTGCTTGTTGTCTTAGCACCTCCATGCTCTGAACCTTTGCTGACAGAGCTGTGAACGTTGTTAGTTTGCATTTTAAAGGTCAAACTGCAGTTGCAGTCTAAGAAGAAAGCTGTTGGGTTTGCTGCTGGCTGCATGTGGGGCGCTTATCTCTCTCCTACACTGTCTCCAACTGTAAATTCTGACGAGCAGCCTTTCCTGGAGGTAATTGGGGTGGTTAGAGGAGAGGAGCGAGCCCGACACATGTTTTAAGGGGCAGCCTGGGAGGAAGTAAGATGGGAAAGGAAATTAAAGAGCAGCAGTACCACAAGTAGCCCTCCTGTGGGGACGCTTATTTTTCACAGAGGGACCTTTTGCAATCTAGCTTATCCTATTTACAAGTGGAGGAAAAAGAATAGGGTGGAAAAGGATCCACACTAGGGGCTCTTCATAACCGCTGTTACAGGATTTTTCCCTGCAAGACAAATCCCAAAATGTATCGGGCGTTGAGTAGAAGAAGAGTTCCTTTGAAATGAAGCTAATGAAGGAGACTCACATTGACAGCAGTTGAATTGTGGCTGTATATTCTGAAGGTTAGTAATAGCTGTATTTAAAAAAAAAAATGAAGGAAAATGAACTGGGCACTTAATGTACAACTATTTGCATATAGGTTGGTGATTATATTTGGATAAGGATTAAACCTCCGAAGGAAAACTCACAGAACACGCCCCAGATGATGTAAAGTGGATGTTCCAAATTACAGACCCTGAGACAGCGTAAGCCGTCTGGGGGAACGACATGAAATAGTAAAATTGAACTTGTAAATTAAGCTTGATTACTTTGTGTTCCTCAAGAAGCTGAGGTTGACAGTTGTCCAAAAAAGCTTCGGAACGGTTGGCACAGAAAAGCAAAAGATCTGGCAAAAATCATCCCCTGCAAATAGCAAAGCTAGCGTCGCTTTTCTCCTTTGTGCAGCTGTCAGGAAAGTCCAGCGTTGGAAGAAGTTCGTAGGGGATTCGGCCATTATTACTCACTTTTGAGGAGTTTATGATGGCCCAGCACAGGCCATAAATACATAAATACATGGTCAACAGTAATAATTCATAAAGTGCAGCTTGGTCCTATAAAATGGTGTTAACAGTACAAATTAGCATAATGTGGTGGTTTCTTGGGTGATTGACTCTTCAACCATGGAGTTTTCTAAATGTTCCCCGCATGATCCTGCCGGCTTTCAGTAAAGCTGTCCTCTGGGGTGTCTTCTGCAGTTCATATGGCATTAAACACGTTTGGGGTTTTAGCACTTCAGGATACAAGTGGTTGGCCAAACGGAGTTGCGATAAAATAATTGCTTCAGCCTTCGGTGAAACATCTGTACTGCTCGCGGGCACGCCTGACGGCTCTGATTTATCCTTCCCTTCTTTTATAGTGATCGACACCATACATCCAGTGCAATTCCAGTTCCAAAGAGACAGAGCTCCAGCTTCGGCAGATTGGACGTCGGCTTTTCCAGTGGGCTTCCTTCTCCGGATAAAGGACTCCGAAAACGAGCCAGCACGGGAAACGAGAGACTGCAGCACAAGACTCCTCCTCCTAGTTACAACTCTGCTTTAACACAGCCTGTAGCCATCGCAGCCCACGTGGGAGAGTTGGATAAAAAACCTGCCTCCATACCTTCCTCCTTCGATACCTCTGCGGACTCCTCGAAAGGGATCACCAAGAAAGGAGAGGACTCGTGCGGCAGTTTGAACGGAGAAAACGGGAGCCTGAACAGTAGCAAAGACCGGCAGGAATCTTTCGTGGGACATACTAGTGCAATAAATGGGGCGTTGCTGCCCGGGGAGTGCGCTGGCACCGCCAGCAGCGAGCAGCAGCCTTGTGAGTTTCGGCCCCCGCTCGGCCCCATCCTTTGCTGCACCGTGGAGCAAGCAGAGGAGATAATGGGGATGGAAGCGACGGGGTTCAGCTCGGGAGATCAGCTCGAAGACTTTAACTCCATCCCGGTGGAGCACGCCGTGGCGGTGGAGTGTGACGAACAAGTCCTAGGGGAGTTTGAGGAGTTCTCTCGAAGGATCTATGCACTGAACGAAAACATGTCCAGCTTCCGCAGACCGCGTAAAAGCTCGGACAAGTGAGCTTGGACAGGTGGGGTTGAGAGCAGACGTTGGGGTGAAATCAGTGATCTGGAATAGAGATAAAATTGCACTTATTCTTTATATTAAGTATATATATTAAAAAAGAAAAACCTTAAAGCTATTCCTATGGTGTTAGAAAAAATGACTTGTTACTGAGCACGATAACACAGGATCATGGTATATTCACAGCCCAGGTAAATTTTGATTCTGCTTCCAGTCCTCTTATGTCTGGTATTTATAATCTTTTGTTTTTTGTTTTTTTTAAGGCAATGGAGTCCACTTATAAATGCTTTCCTGGGGAAAAAAAAAAAACAACACAAAAAAAAACTTCAAGTGCTGATCAGGCCCTCCTATGAATATTTGCTTCATTGATTATTATTTAGAGCTAAATTTATTTTAGTCTTTTCAGAAGGAAAAAAGTTAATTTAAAATTACAGTTATGGTAAGACCTCTTCATGTTTTCCCGCGTACTCCTGTGTTTTCTCAAGCAACGGGGTCAGTGTTACAGAAACACCAAGACTGAGCTGTCAGGGGTCAGCTTTCTCTTGGGCATGCTGTGTAGTCACACAAGTTCTGGTTTGCACCGATGGGTCTTCAGCTGGCAGTGGTGAAACCTTGCCTGAGAGCTGAGCACCTGGGCGATCCCTGCACTGTCTTGTGCAAGGATCAGCTTCGTTCTTTCTTCCACGCTCATCGTTCCTGCCGGCAGAGACCTTGAGGGCTAAATCACCTTAAGGTTTCTCCTTGGCCATTCCCTGTTTTGCTGAGGCGCAGCCTCGCCAAGCTAATCAGTGGAGGCCTAACGAAGGCACCGCGTGAGTAGGGTTGGCGTGCCGTGATCCTCGGTGCCCACCATGTGCTGCCAGGCACTGTGCAAACATCTTCATAATAAAATAAAAACCAAAAACCCAGATTGAAAATGCAGTCAGCACTTCGGAATTAGGTGAACTTGCGGAATCGCTCCACCCTCTGCAGAAAGGGAGGCGCTTGCCATTATTCCTCTAAATTAATATCGTCTTAACTCTACCCCGTGCTTTCAAGGAGGAAACTTCCTGCTGGAGGTGCGGGTTGGTGTTAGCTTGGTTCCCTCTGCCACGTGTTCAGCTGCACTAATGGGAAAGCAATTTGCAGCCTGCTTTGTGATTCCTGATACTTGTTTGAGTTTGGATTTCATTGCTTTTGCTTTCTATATTGTATACCCAAGAATTTGGGCTCGGTTGTGAGCTCAGAAATATAAAAAAAATCCAACAAATATATAGCAGAATAAAAAACACTTCATCACGCCTGGCTTTTTTTTTCCTCCCTGGTCTCTTTCTTTTTGAACCAGTGACCTAGTCTTCTTCCTAACTGCACCGTAAGGCTAGCCGAGATTAACTTCTCAAAATGTGGCTGTGTATAATCTCAACTGTCTGTTGTCGAAACAAGATGTGTATGTGAGAACCAGTATCCATAATAGCACTGTTCTAGAATATGCATTCTCCAGGTAACACCTTAATGGTTGTATTAAAGCTCTATTCACGCTTCTGTTAGCTTTTAACGGTTGTCTCTGCAGTTGAGTTATTGGATTGAGCCTTTCTGCGGTTGATTCCTGATCAAACACGATTCCAATTTGGGCAT
The DNA here is from genome assembly GCA_011074415.1 of Stictonetta naevosa. Lineage (NCBI taxonomy): Eukaryota > Metazoa > Chordata > Aves > Anseriformes > Anatidae > Stictonetta > Stictonetta naevosa. The sequence continues at coordinate 197,372,249 of CM021697.1, read as the reverse complement.
GAATTTTGGGCACGTTTCTGAGTATCGTCTCACGAGAAGAGACTTTTCTGTTCTAGCCTCGTGCAAAATCCCTAGAGGAAGCACTGCAGCAGCGTAGAGCACTGCCATCGTCTGCAAAGAGCTAGGTAGGGAGCTTTCCCCATGCTTTGGCATATTGAGAGCCAGACAGAAACGCCTGAACCAAGCACAGCATGTTTTGTAGAGGTGGGCAGAAGCTACTCTGTCCTATAACTGAATGTCTTCTAGCAAATAAGGCAAAATTCAGCACTGTTGAGTCAGTCATGCACCCTGAAGGGTAAAATCTGGCACACGAAACGGGCTTGGGGCACGCTAATTTTCCTCTAGTTGTGTGCGGTGGTGACTTTCCAAAGCAACCCAAAGAGTAGCGGCGAATTCGTGATGCCTCCTAGGCAGACACAGGGCGTCTCAGTGCAATTAAGCTACCCGTGTAATTAGGTTCACAGAGCATCGGTGAGACTCGGGATTTCTGTCACTAGTTGCACGTTTTCTCAGGCAGCACCCAACCAAATGAAGTTTAGTTTCCTTGCGTTGCCATTCCTGCGTGAGCCCTGTAACTCTTAATGTGTCGAACACAACAGTTGACTTCTGTACCCACCTCACCAAGCTTCATTAAGAGCTTTCTATGGATGCGTCTTCAGTAGGCCTTAAACTGTCCCCAGATTTTTGCCATTTTTGTCACTTCCTACGCAGAAGGCGCGAAGGGGAACAGCGTCGCCGGGCTAGTTAAAGCATTGGCGAGCATCTGTGCTGTGAGGGACGGGATTTTCCCGTTGCAGCCACTTCATGGCTTTTTTTCTGTGATTTTTTTCTTTTCCCCTTGTAAATTATTTGAAAATAGCGTAGCGGGAGGGAAACAACTAGCGGGACTGAAGGTGAGATGATTTACCATAGCGTGCTTTAAACTGTCAAGAGCCTTTCGGTTCCTGCACAGCCGTGACACTGTTAAACGTCTGCAAATGGAGCAAACATTTCATTGCAATCTTTTCCCCTCACTAGGAATTCCTGAGATTTTTGAGAATATTAGTTTTGGAAGATCGTATCCCACTCTATTTTTATAGCAAGCACAACAGTGTCGGTTTATCCTTGCTTGGCCAGGTGTTTAAAACAAGCGAAAACAAAATATCCCATAGCAAACGACACATTAAAGCTATGTTGGTAATTGCGGGAAAGCTCATCTGTATTTATAAAATAAAACTGATTAGTATCTCTCAGAAGTTGTGAGGCTACTTTTGGTGGCTCCTTGGTGTTTGTTTTCTCTACGAGCCTGATTTCAACCTCTCTGTCCTTACCGGCCCCCCAAACCCTTTGGCTTGTCGTTCACCAAGCCCCAGTTGATCCAAACATGAATATTTGGGCAAGAAGCCTTGCTGGAAGACCCGACTGCCTCGCTGGCTCCGTTTCACACGAGAAGATGTGGCGGTTGTTTGTCTCCATCATCCAAAAAGATGGCACGCAGCTGGAAAAACAGCTACGGCCGGCGGTGGGGCTGGGAGGCAGCTGGGTCCCTCCAGCTGCGTTCCCTCCTCGGGGAGGCATTGCTGCTCAGCCGGCACCTTCTGTATCAGCAGCATCCCTCTGCCTAAAAAGCTGGTGTCCCACTGAACAGGAGGCTCCTGTACAAGCCTCGGGAGGAGACTGCCCATGCCACGAGGCTGCTGGGGCCTTCCCTTCCCTTCCCTTCCCTTCCCTTCCCTTCCCTTCCCTTCCCTCTTTTTTTGGGAAGATGTAGGCGAGGAATTTTTCTTTGAGTTGTTTTGCAACCTTGAGCGGTGTTCCTGAAATACAGTTGCCTTCGAGTGAATAACAAGCTCCGAATGGAAAAGGGGCTGCATTGAAAGGGTGCTGGAGGTGCTTCTAGGCAAACCTTGGGCTCTTTCTCTACCTTGGTTTGTCACCTTCCAAATGGCCAAGGAAGGTGTTTTTCCTTCGGTTATGTCCTAATCCATGTCCAAAAAGGCCGTAACGTGCCAACGAGCAAGTCAGCTCCTGCAAGATTTTGTTGCTGATTAGTTTGACATCAGCTTCTTTTGTGTATGGTAGAAAGCAACATCATTTTTACATTTTGTTTTACATTTTCCGATTTTAAAAAATTGGAAGACTTTTCCACCAAGTAATTGGTTGTCGGATGTCACCTTTGGTGCAGATGAAATCTGTCCTGTGCATGTTGAATTGACTAACGTGGTGTTTAATCTGCTGGGCCCTATTCAGTCTAACGATTAGGTTACTTTTTCAGAAGCTGTCCCAATAAAACCACGTTTGAATTCCTGCACCGGGTGCCTTTCCTTGACTTGCTTGCACAACAGCAGCATCTGTGCCAGCCTGGATGGCTTTTGTTTTGGCAGGAAAAAGCCCATTTCTGGGTCACGCTGGCTCTTATAAATAAACCTAAATCACCACCCACCAAAAAAATAAAAATAAATTGCTTTCTGGTACTCGGGGATTACAAAGGATCCATTGATGCAGCTCCGTTAAGCAAAGAACTCAAGAAACCTGCGTGGACGGGCACTGCTTTTCCCCTACAGCAAGAGGACGCTTTCTGCTCCTGCACGGGGCGATGCTCTCCCAGGACTCGTAGCAGAGGAGGACGTAGGCTGGATTTTCTGCTGGACAGCCTGGTGGCTCTCATGGGGACAACAAGGACATTTTGCAAGCCCCCAGCATGGTGCTGTGCATCCCCCTTGATTACCCTCGGTGCTCGAGACCAGCTCAGGCTGTTTCTTCAGGTAAAACCAAGTGTAGTTTGCTTGGCTGGGGAGAGGCGAGGGGGGGAATAAATCTAACACGTGCCCTAATTATTGAGTTTGGGCCCTTTGGCAGCAGCACCCTGGCTCTCCACCTGCCAGCAGTGGTACGCAGCGTGTCTGAGGCGCGTCATGGGACTGCAGCAACCGGCCCTTGGCACCCACAGGGCACCTGTCAGAAGGGTTTGTGCTGTTAATTTGGGTGCCAGCACGGCCTTCATCCCCCTTTTGTGCCAGGGATAACGCCCGCCAAGGAGCACCACTGAGGGCAGCTCTCACCGTTAGGTGGTGGTGCTGGAGCCGGCCCCGTCAGCTCTGTGATATTGTGCATTTTTTGGTGTCTCTGTGTATGAAAAGTGTTTGCAGGCCAGTGTTTGCTCCTCTATTCTTGCTTTCAGCAGGCTGCCTTCTGATCTGAGACCACAAAAAGCCTTGGTGGGGCTTGGGGTTGTCTTCTGGGGCGTCTCCTGACCTGGCCAGTGCTGCTCAGAACACAGCCTGTGGGTTCAGAAATCCTTTTCTCCCATCCATCTGTGGGTTCAGAAATCATTTTCTCCCATCCATCTTCCTTTCCCTGCAAATTTGCACGGGTGGTGAAGTTTCATTGCAACCCGACACATCCTCGGTGCTGTGAGTGGAGGCAGGAGCTGGCCTGGCAGGAGGACGGAGGCACCTTGTGCCCATCTGTCGTCTGGTATCGGTCGTGTGCGCCCTGTGCAGGATGAGGAGGGAAACCCTCAAAGGAAAATTGGGTGAGCGGGGGGCACAGATGTTCTCTTAACATTTCACCGAGTTCCTCCTTTCTTTCCCAGAGGTTTAAGCTCCAGAAGAAGGGGGCGAGGACCCAAGTTGGCCTCTGTCTGACTTGGTCCTCTCAGTGCTCCCTTGGGAATGGTGCCTGGTCTGAAAGACAAGAGGATTCCCACTGATGGCCCACCTGAGCACACCTTGATCCCCCAGCAGAAATCAAATTCATCTGGTTTTAAAAGTAGTTTTGGCAGCTACAGCTGCAGAAATGCAGGACTGTGATGTGCTTCTGGCCCCAAAATATTTGGCTTGAAAGGCAGGAATGTGGCTCGTGGGTGGTGGTAGCTGGTCCTCGCCTGCCCCGTGTTGTGTTGTGTCTTCGGGCAGGAAACCTTCGGTTCCTCTGCGGGAGGAGGACAAAAGCATCTTGTGGTCTGGGACCCCCTGTTTAAAAGGGTAATGTTAGGCTGAAGGGCAGCTGGGCATCTCCAAAACCGGGAGATCCCCACGCGTGGGGAGAGGGCCAGAGGCCCTGAGTCGCTCTGCTCCGTGGGCCTTCTGTTCGAGGGGTGTGGAAGCTCCTTGCAACACCCCCCATTTCCATTTCCCATCCACATTTACCAGAACTGGGTGGGGCTGAGCCTTCAGGCTGGTCTTATCCAACCTGTTACGCTGTGTGGGCCATGAATTTTAGCTAGATTTGTCAGTTTAAGCAACAGGCCGACGGCATCCTGGCCTGTGTCAGGGGTAGTGCAGCCAGCAGGGCCAGGGAGGTGATCGTCCCCCTGTGCTCGGCTCTGCTGAGGCCGCACCTCGAGTGCTGGGTTCAGCTTTGGGCCCCTCACCACCAGAAGGACATCGAGGCCCTGGAGCGTGTCCAGAGAAGGGCTGCGAAGCTGGGGAAGGGCCTGGGACACAAGTCCTGTGAGGAGCGGCTGAGGGCACTGGGGGGGTTGGGGCTGGAGAAGAGGAGGCTCAGGGCAGAGCTTATTGCTCTCTGCAACTGCCTGAGAGGAAGGGGTGGGGAGCTGGGGGTCGGCCTCTGCTCACAGGTAACCAGTGATAGGGACAGAGGGAATGGCCTCAAGTTGTGCCAGGGGAGGCTCAGGTTGGCAATGAGGAGACATTTCTGCTCAGAAGGAGCGGTCAGGCATGGGGACGGGTTGCCCAGGGAGGTGGTGGAGTCCCTGTCCCTGGGGGTGTTCAAGGAAAGGTTGGACATGGTGCTTGGGGACATGGTCTGGTGGTGACATTGGTGGTAGGGGGTGGTTGGAGCAGATGGTCTTGAAGTCTTAATGACCCTGTGATTCTAAAAGAGGTGTGGAAGCCCTTTATAGCACAACAGGTTGCAAGGAGCAGACAAGAACTGCTGGGAGCATTAACTCAGGCAGCTACGAACTCTCCTCTACAGCCACAGCAGCTCATTGATTAATTCCCAGTTGAACTTGAGAGCATTCAGCCCTATTCCTGCTGCACCTTTTTCCTGGTTGTAACATCCAACCTTCGGGTTTCATGCCCTTCACCTACCAGAAGGAGCCCTCCTCTGGCAGATCCCTTCCCCAAACCCTGGATGCTGAACTGCAGCAAGTGTGGCTCCAAACCCTCGGCAGCAACCTTCTCCATGTGCATCTTCAGAAACCTTTCCCCTGGGCTCGCAGAAAATGCTCTCTGGAGCAGGCGGAGGCCCCGCTTGGCTTTGGTCTGGGGTGTTTTGAAGGCGATAATTTTGTCGTCAGCTCGTGGTGTGACGACGCGAAGCGTTTTTTTGGCTACCTCTTGGCCTGCGGAGGAGGTTTGCTGATTTGGGGTAGGGTTTGCCCTGGGTGAGAAGTTCAAGATGCTGTCAGCTTGGCTGGGAAGTGCAGATGGCCTGAGGGGGAAGCTCTAATCCTCCTTGCCCTGATGTTCGCCAGATATCAGGTGCTGGGGGACGTGGGCCCATCGCCCCGGGTTGCTGGGTGCAGCAGAGCCTCCAGCAGCAGCAAGAAGTGCTGCTGCCTCATGCTGGCCTTTGTCGGGGTGAGGGCAGAGCAGCATTTGTTGTGCTTTTTGGCCGAGCATCTCCGCAGGCAGCAGCCTCAGCCTCCGCTGTGATTTTCAGCGAAAGGTGGACAAGTAAAACAGACACCAGCAAGCTCTCCCTGCCTGCCAAAGCAGAGGCCACCAAGGCTTTTCATCCATCTTCATCCCAAGAAAACCAGAGAAAACAGGTCAGTGGTTCTACTCTGAGCCAATATCCCCAGCTTTCGGGGCTCCTTATGGACCTGAACATTTGCGGGGAAGAGAAGAGGCTGCAAACCCCATCCCTCTCCTCAGTAAATGTGCTGCAGCCTCCCAGCTGAGTGCATGGGCGAACCCAACGTTCCCTGATTCCTTCAAGCAAATAAAGGTCTGATCCCACCGCCAGCCTCCCAACGAAGCTGGGAGTTAAGGGAGAGAGAGGGGAGGTCTGGGTTGGTGAAGGAAATTTGGGTTGGAGGCTCCAATCCCACATCCTTTGGTTGGAGAAACCAAACCTGAGCTTCTTGTCTCCAGGTTGCTTCTCCCTCCAGCTAACCGTATCCGGCTGCACAGCCTCCACGGGAAAGATTTAGGAGGAAATCTCAAGGAAAGCAGTGCAATTAATGAGAGAGAACATAACGAGCAGCACAGTTCATGGGGAGAACACCAAAGAAGGAGCTTACATGGGAACTTTAGCAAAACATTTGTTTTTGGAGAAATCATGTATCAGCATCTGAGGAATGGCTTGAAAATGATTTTGGGAATGACTTGAAAATCCAGACCGTGGGGTGCAACCAGGACATGAATTTTTCAATCTGCCATCCCCTGAGCATCCCCTGGTGGGGTCCCTTTGCTCACCCCCATGGCACCACCACCCCTCCTGCAGCAGGAGCCCGTGCTGCCTCCCTGCAAGTAATTCATCCGTGCACCTCTCCTCTTGCACCTCTCCTCTTGCACCCCATGCCCCAAATAAGTTCCCGTGTGTCTTGAGCCCAGGGACAGGGAGCAAGAGGTGTCTTGGATGGGTCTCCTGATTTCTGTCTGGGGCTGTGGGATCCCAAAATGGCACAAGTGGTGGTGATGTAGACATGCTCTAATAGGGGGATTTGGCCTCCCCACACATATCTGACTGGTCCTGGCCTCTTGTGGCAGCCTCTAATGAAGCATCCCTGGCCAAGGAAGCCCCAGGTGAAGTGGGAGAAAGCGCTGGGGAGAGGAGGAGGGGGCTCATCTCCAGGCTGCAGTAGGTTGGTTGAGTCCTGGCTGTTGTATTTGCACAGGGGAAAAAAAATAAATCAAGGCTGTGCTGGTCTATATCTGGCCAATTTCAGTCTGGAGTTCCTGACGGGTGACCCCAGGGTACGGTTGCATGCTCTCAGTGCTTATTTTTGACATCCTAATCCAAATTGACATTCGGTGCTTGAATATACAATAAGTTCATTACAGCTAAACCCTCCGGCTCAGGGATTTCCTGTTGGTAAGTTTTGGAAAATCAGGATTCCCAGTGGTATCGGGCTGAAAACTCTCGCAGATAAAATTCAAGTTAGCGAGTTATGCCAAAATGTTTTGGGAGCCGAAGCAGAGCTGCGTTTTCTGCCCAGCACGGCGATGCTTTCCCCTTCCTCCTTGCTTCGGCCCGGACGTGGAGGCCCCTGCCCTGCACAGCTCCCAGATGGGGTCTCAGTGCTGCTCCCAGGAGAAGCTCATTAAAAAACATCCACGATCCTATTAAAAAACAGAGGAGGGATCCACGATCCTATGGCCAAGCACGTGTCTGAGTGTGTTTCTGGAGCCTAAACTGCTTTCTCTCAGCCCATTTTCTAAATAGCAAGGGGAAAATCCACACTGTGTGCTAGGAAAACAGCCTCAGTAAGCTCACTTATCGAGATACATAAGATATATAAGACTTATAAGAATTGAGATGCCCCCGTTAGCGCCATCAGTGGGACGCATCCCCCACATTTCCCCATCTATATGAGGGTTGCAACACAGTGGGGTTGCTGCTCAGGCCCTTGACCTGCCGGTTAATAAGCTGTTATGATGAGGTGAGAGCTTGGCCTGGGCTTTATCCGTGCCCATCTGGCACACGGACAGCATCTCCTCCGCCTCCACCTCCTCCCCTTGATGAAACTGATGCCCTGCACAGATACCGCGCTCTCCGCCCGATTGGTCTCAGCTGGGGTTTTCAAACGACCGGTGGAATTCGAGGCTGTTTTTTTTTTTTTTTTTTTTTTTTTTTTTTCCCCCCATAAGACGAATGGAAAACTTTGCAGAGTCCCGAAGGGAAGCGTGAAGTGGCTCCTCTTGGGAGCTGAGTGGCAGGAGATGAGCAGGGAGCTTCCCCATCGCAACTGGATCATGAGGCGGGGGTGAGGCTGTTGCAAAACAGAGATGCAAAGCGTGAGCAAGGTGGGATGCACGAGGCATGGGAAATAATTCCTGCCTTCCATGGGAAGGACTTGGTTGCTTTCCAGTGAAGCCTGGTTTCAGGTCCGTGCAGCGAAAAGGTGTACAGGAGCATCCCAGGAGGAGACAAGGAAAAATGAGGTTTGGAAACAGTGAGCTCCAACATGATCTCCTTTAGCTGAGAGAAGAGATGTGGCAGTGAGGATTAAGAAATGCACGCACACAGCAAATTTCCACCTTGTATATTTTAGAAAAAATAAAATCAGAACTGTTAAAGTAGAAAATATCAGAGGAGGTGATCCAAGGAGAGTGTAATCCCTGCTCCTGGAGGGTCTGAGAAGAGGTAGCATCATCCAAATTTTTTGGATGATCGCGGAATCACAGAATCATCTAGGTTGGAAGAGACCTCCAAGATCACCGAGCTCAATCTCCGACCTAACACTAACAAGTCCTCCACTAAACCATATCCCTAAGCTCTACATCTAAACGTCTTTTAAAGACCTCCAGGGGTGGTGACTCAACCACTTCCCTGGGCAGCCCATTCCAGTGCCTAACAACCCTTTCAGTAAAGAAGTTCTTCCTAATACCCAACCTAAACCTCCCCTGGCGCAACTTTAGCTCATTCCCCTTCATCCAAAAAAACATTTGCAGTTTGACCTGAGGTTGCTCAGGGCTTTGTCAGGAGGGTTTTGAAAGATCTTCAGGGCTCGAGATGCCACGACCTGGACCCCTGTTCCTGCCTCAGCAACCTAGGGTGGTCTTCACAGGCTCCCAAACTCTTTTCCAGCTCGGTGTTTTTGTTCCTCCAAACCACACGTATCCATAATTCCCCGAGAATTCAATAAAAAAGCTTAGGGAAAAGGAAAAAGGTTGCTATTCTTTCCTCCCCTGGTGGCTTTTAAGTTTTACACATCTTAAACCCACTTAATTTGCTAGTCACTGGAAGCGTAGCATCCTACATGGCTCCTGTGAGAAGAGCGTGCTAAAAGCAGGATTATCACTTGCAAGAGAAGCACCACGACCCAAGAACAAACACGGTGAATTTCCTCCGGAGCACGGGACCTTCTGGGGAGGATCAGCTGTGAGCTCTGCAAAGAGAACCATCAAGGCCTTGGAAAGATCCTTGCCCACGGGATCTGGGGAGCAGGAGATGGGTCCGTGGGTAGAGAGTCCTGCAAAGCGTGCTCTTTAGAAATGCCATGGGGGGAACGGAGGCTTGGAGTTTCCCTAGTCTGCTCTGTCTTTGGTGTCTTTGGTCCTGGGGAGCTTGAGCCTCCATCCAACACGACCAAGATGTTGGTCTTACTGGTTGTTGTTGGTCTTACTGGTTGTTGGTGGCCATAGGGGTGGAAAACAAGGGTAAGCATCCACTCCACTGCGTTCCTCAGAGCCCTGTGCAGGGTAGAGCTATTCCCCATCACGTGTCCTCCTTGTAGGCACCATGCACGAACATCTTCACCTTTCTGAGGAGCACCACCCACACACCTCGAGGACCTCCTTGTCTCCTGGGGGTGCAGTTTGAGCACTCAGCTCTATTTTGAACGGGGGAAGCGGGAGCCAAGGCTGCTGGCTGGTGCCACAGTGCTGGGGTGACGGGCTGCGGGGAGAGGCACGGGATGGAAAGAGCAATTTGGTTCGGCTCCATCGTGTTTCCATGGGGTCTCGGTTTATAAATAGTTTGGGTCAACCGTGTGCCTTGTGCTCCGACACTTTTGCAAGGCTGAAGGCGCAGTGGGTTTTATACTTAGAAAGTTTCCTTTCCTGGCTGGCCCCGGCTCACTGCCTGCCAGGAAAGTCCAGCACCAGAGTCAAGAAGGTGCCTGTCTGGATTAACCAGCACCAAGGAGCCAGCAAAGCTACGAGAGTCCTGGGTGAGGGCTGGTCCTCAAACGAGGGAGCAAATGGGAGCAGGGCTCGTCCCCTGCCTGTCCACCCTCAGCAATGGGGAACCAAGATGAGATGCTCTGCAGAAATGCTTAAATATATGGGAAAGATTAGCTGCAGAGTCACCAAAGCAAGCAGAGCCATCTTCCTCTGCTGAAATAAATAAATAAATATATAAATAAATGATTTTTGCATTTCTCTGCTGAGCTTGAGCCGTATTCCTGCATGTGGCAGAGAGGTGGACCTTTCTCTGCCTCCACAGCTCAAGGTTAAAGGGCAGGGGTTGATCTGCTGCTTTGGGGTGCATCTACGTTTGGGGTGCATCTACACTGGTAGCTGTCAGCAGACTTCGGATGGGGGTCATCAGTGTGCTGGAGGACATGGGTGAGACTCAGGGGGTCCTGGAGAAATGGGCTGGCAGGATCCTGCGTATTCCACCTCCTGCCCTTCCTCCTTCGAAACCAACGGAATAATGCAAGGAGATGAGGCTCTCCAGCCAACGTGGTGATCTGAGCCTGGATTTATTCCTCTTAAATGATGAAGGGAGAAGGCAAAACTTGCAAGTTCCATGTTCATGTTTGTGTTCTGCCGCAAAGCTCCTCTCTATTAAATCTCCCCATAGAGCAGTGTCATAGAACCACAGAATCATTAGGGTTGGAAAAGCCCTCCAAGATCTGGTCCAACCATCACCCTACCACCAATGTCACCCACTAAACCGTGCCTAGGAGTCCATCTCGGGGGCCTTTTGGTCAAGATCCATCTGAGATTTCCAAGCTGAGGGGTTTTCCAGGGATGTGGGTGCTCACACTCAATCAACAGCAGCGAGGTGGGGTGTGTTGTGTCCAAAACCAGGACAAACACATGTACCAGGGTCACTGCTAAAATTTGGAGCAAGCTGTGGGGGCTTTTCCAGCATCCTCCACCCTGCCAAGATGCTGTGGAGGGGTCGGCTGTGTTGCCGAAGCACCCAGGTTGCCTTTCCAGTGCCAGCCCAAATAAAGAGCTTGGCCACTTCTCTGCGTCGGCTGTCGGCTCTGAGACCCCTCTGGGGACGGTGCTGGTGCCAGCACACTCTGCCCACCGGTGACGGGGCTGGAGAAAACCTCCTCGGGCCGAAGAAGTGAAAAACGACAGCAATTTCCTGCCCACACCAACCAGGCAGAAATGTTCTCCCATGAAGTTTTATGAGGCTGCAGGTCTTGGAAAAGTATGAAAGGCAGAAAGGGCTGATTGGTGGAGAGGGAAAAAATGATTGAAAGGAAATTAATGTTGTTGAATCCTCGTGGAAATGTTAGAACCCCTCCCCCCCTAAAGACCCAACTAGGCAGCGAAACCTCACTGAACCCAGCACTGCGGGTTTGCTGAGCCCATCACAGAGACAAAATGATGCTAAAAATGTGCAGGAGCATGGACAGACAAAGCACAGACATGAAGTAGGTGGACAGGAGCACCTGGGAGTTGGTGTTCCCTGCCCTTATGCTATAAAGTGTGTGTCATATCCATGGGCTGAGTCTTCTTCAAGAAGTAGGAGGCATTAGGACCTGTTTTTTCCAACCCTAACCCCAATTCCAGAGCCCTGTCCCTGTGCTCCAAACCCAGAAACAGTAGGTCGTGGCTTGCCTTGGCCTCAAGGCACCGGCTGGACACAGCATCCTCTGTGCAAGAGCCACTGGAGAAAGACCCACGCTGGGGGTGGCTCTCGAGTCCTTGTTTTGCTCCTTGCTGTTGGGGAGCCCAAGCAGAAAGGCAAGAGAAAAGGGAAAAGGGGGAAAAAAAATGCAGAATAGGAAAAAAAAGGTTTTATTTTGCATGTTGTTTTGGGTATTTGTTGCGTTCAGCTCTACAAAATGCTGGATAATATGCATTGACTGTAGCCACGCAAGTTTTTTTCAGAATCTAAAGAATGTCTTTCAGGAATAACCACCTTTTTTTTTTTTTTTTTTCTTTAATACTATTTCACTCAGAAATTCCTGACTTCTGATAGGAAAATAGTGCTTTTAAGGAAAATGTTGCCCACAAATGTTTACGGAAAAATGTTGCCCACAAATCGCCCTCTCATTACGAACCTCGTTGCTGATGCTGGTGCTATTTCTCAGGCAACATCCCTACATCTTCAACTCCTTATCCCTCTGGATCCCCCCCAAGTGCTGCTGAGACCAAGGTTTGCTACCTCTGCTTTAGAAATGGGGCAGACAAGACAAAAAGGTGGGTCTGGCTTGGCAAAGGAGAGGTTTTTACACCTGAACGAATCGCTTGAGGCTCCCTTTATCACCACCGGAGACCAACAGACACTGCTATTCACTTCACCCTAACACAGACGATTCAAGAGGTGGGACGACCAGCTTCAATTTGCTTATGCAGTGTTTGTGATGGACACCTAAAGGGGGAGAAGAGACGGAGTAGATACAGCCACGCGTCTATGCAAGTATTTTTTCTTTTTAACTTCACGTGCCAGATATAAATATCTAAATACTCACAGGCTCTTTCCTGTACTTGTCCGTGATGATGGATGGAGAGATAACCTTTCTCCATAAAAATATACACAGCTAAGGGTAAATTTTTCATTGTCATCTCTAGCTTGTGTTTAACAATTTCTTTTCCTTCCCCATTTTATTTTTTCCCCTGGAATATTGTTGTGGGTGGAGAGACCTGACCTGTGTCTAACATAATATTCTTGGATGGTTTTTTTTGAGTAATGGCACTGTTATTGTACAACCTCCAGCAAGAACAATTTGCAAAGTGTTGCAAACTTTTCAAAATGACCTGACAACAGCTCTCCAGCCAAAGTGGTTTTTCAGGGATCTGTTCCAGCACCGCGGGAAGGAGGGAGGCAAAAAGGCACCGGGGGCCTGCGCGAGCACTGCTTTTGCTTTGAGTTTGTAATGTTGGTAAAGGGGCTGCAACCCTCAGCGAGAGAAATCATTCCCTTTGGGGCAAGAGGAAATGCTGCTGGAAATGCCAAAATCTGGAGATATAAGGTCACCTTCAGGGTTATCTTGAGAGTTTGTGTTAACTCATGGCCGTCTACTTAGGTGTGTGCAGAGCAGGGGTTGAACCTGGAGCGGGCAGACTTGTACTCAGACCTTGCAAGGGCCCTACAGACAAGAAAATGGTCACAAAAATGTAGATATTGATGCTTCCTTCATGGGCATGCTGTTCCCACAGGCTACCAGCCAGCTCTACCTGTGGGACTTCACCCTGCTCTGTTTGCCTGCAGTAGAGCTGGGGAGGGACTTTTGTCAGGGAATGCAGTGACAGGATAAGGGGGAATGGCTTTGATATAAAAGAGATTAGTTATAAGGAGAAAATTCTTCCCTCTGAGGGCGCTGAGGCCCTGGCCCAGGCTGCCCAGAGGAGCTGGGGGTGCCCCAGCCCTGGAAGTGCCCAAGGCCAGGCTGGATGGGGCTGGGGGCAGCCTGGGCTGGGGGAAGGAGGTTGGAATTGGATGATCTTTGAGGTCCCCTCCAACCCCAACCATTCAATGAGTCTGTGTCATGCCAACACTCGCAGTGGTGAGAGAAATCTGATACCCCATTTGGTTGGTCAGAGTGGGACCCTATCTCTGCATTAAGGCACTTTGATGGTTATCGAAGGATTTAAGAGGGGTTTTGCTGTGTGGGTGGGATGAGGAGGCTGCGGGGGAGAGGAAGAGCAGGTTCCTGGGGAGCTGGTGTGGAGAAACCTCCAGAGGCGTGTTGGGACCCCGAGAGGCACGAACCACCCCTCAAATACTGGTGGGCCGGTGACTGATGGATTTGCTGTGTGTAATGAGGCAGTGACTGAGAGTATTGGTCGGGGAACTGTGCCTGCATGTGCCAAGCACTGTACAAACATGCTGTGGTGTGTGCCACAGCAATCTCAGACCCCAAGGGAGGTCAGGGTCTCTCCCTGTTGCCGATGGCGTGCTGTGGGTCCATCACCGTGGCACTCAGGTGGATCTGTCCTACAAAACGCAGATGGGGAACAAAAGCAGAGAGACAAAAAAAAAAGCTGCCTTTGCAGGGAGATTGGAAGCTTGTGGCAAAGCCAGGAAACCCCCCCAGGAACCTGAATCCCCTTATCCACATCTTATCCATGCAACCCCAGTGATGATGTCCTGCAACCTCTGCTCATGTCATTGCTCCATCCAACGAGACAGAAAGCTGAGATGCAAGGGAGAGACCGAATTCACCTGGACCCCCATGGCTGTGTGAGCAACACCCCCTTGCTCCCCTCCAGACCCTGCAAGAGGCAGTCGATCTCCTGCCCAGGTCCCCTTGTGATGAGCCCTTCCTCCTCTGTGCTAGCAGGCTCCTCTCTTTCCTTTCCTCTGGAAGCAGTAAAGCTGGCTTGAACCGTTATTAAAATAATAGAGGGACCCCAGAGGATCTTTAACCAGGAGATCTTTAATAATTACTACCTCCTAGACTCTTGCTACTCCGTTTGAACCAGGGTTTCTCATGCTATCTGAGTCCTGGAGCAGAGCTCAAGCCTGTTCCCACAGGGCTGTGAGTGCCATGTGACTTAATTGTCCTCGATATTTTTCTGGTCACGTCAAGGGCTTCCTTGGAAATGTTATATAGCTGAGAAAGAGTTTATTATTTGCTGTCAGGGGGCAAATAACACCAGGGCATCTCTGAAGACGTCTATAACATATCTGCATAATGTGAAGGTTAAAATAAATCAGTAAAAAGAGTCGCTCTCCTGAGGGCAATATACTGTAAAATATTTCATCAGAAGGCCTGGATAGTATTGCGCTTGTAATTAATCTTCCTGGTAATAGCACGGCTTGTTTTCTCCTGCCACGTTATCTCGCTCAGTGTCTATGCCGGCCGCTAGATGTCGGGGAAAACCCTCTTGGCATCAGATTGCCAACGAGTTTCTCCCAGGGCTGGAAGTTGCTGGGTTATTTTATTTTTATTTTTTTATTTATTTTTTTGAGGTCCAGGAAGATGCCCGGTGCATCTGGGAAGCGGAGGTGCCTCGGCTTCTGCTTTCAGCTATCAGCATACGAGCTGCAAACTGACCTGCCCCAGCCCCTGCCCTCACTTACAGCCTCGTCCAGCTGCAGAGGCTTCGGGCTGATGAAGCTGTGCCCTCAGCACCGACCATCCCGCGCCCGCCCCATGCACATCATCTGCACCTTTACCTCTCCCGAGTTTTAAACGCAGGCTTCCCCGAGCATTTGCAACCCTTCTGTTCTCAGATCGTCATGTTGCAAGCCTGCCGAGACCTGATTTTTATGACCGCAGGGAGTAGTTTGTGTCTGGAAAATGAGTGATGGGGACAAATCTTGTGCAACAGATACATGCCTGCGGCAGCCGCGGCTCAAAACGGACTTTGGGAGCCTGTGGCTGGGGAAACGTGATGGGAGAAGACACGTTGTGGGTGGTGCTTGCATGCGAGGAGGCCGTCTTGGTGCAGATGTTCCCCTCCTCGCATGCACACCCAGCCGAGGCACGAACCTCCTCCTTGGGAAGGGTCAAACTCCTTCACCGAAAGCATCCAGCAGGAAGGTGCCGGAGATCCCCGTGTCACTCCCTGTCTCCGAGAGTCACTGTAACACTTTTTTTTTTTTTTTCACACAAGGGAAGGGGGAACAAATGCGAAACGTTGAGTCCCACGAAACGGAAAGGCTATCGAAATATCTGTCGTTAATTAGCCCCCTCAGCCGTGTGCTTCCTGGCTCTTGAGCAAGAGCTGATTGCTGCAAATAGCCCTGCCACTCAGAGCCCCGACCTGCCGGGGAGTGCCAGCGCTCTCCTCAAGGGCCGTGTTTGGAAAAAAAAAGGTGCTCGGAGGCAAGAGGTTAATGCAGGAGGACAACGCGTGGCATTTGGAGCCTCTGCCTGCGGTGTCCCCTGGGAACCCTCCCTGCCCTTGGTCTGCCTTTCCATCTTAGCCCAGCCTGCTGCAGCTGGAAAGCGGGCTTTGTTCCCTGCGCTAGCAAGCAGCAGGTTGGGGAAATCTCCTTGGATCAGGCTGGATTTGGGCTCCTAATTTTCCTCCGGCCTTCCCAAGCTGAAAAATGTGTGGCTGGGTCTTCTTTAGAGCATGTCTTTGACGGCTGTGGTGTGTGGTTTGCTGTGATTGAGAGAGGCTGCAGCCATGGTCAAGTTGCTGGGAGCCAGAGATGCTTTTTATAAACCTACCTTAAAGGTGTGACCCGTGGCTTGCCAGGGTGTTTGCTGTGACCAGGGACCTCGGAGTATCCTGCCTCAGATCAGGCAATGCTCCTCACGGGATCCCCGAGTGGCTGATGCTGGCGGGCAGCTCCGTGTCCCTCTGGTGCCACCCTGCTCCTGCAGGGACACCCCGAGCAGGGGTGTCTCCGTCCGGATGGGAAGGTTTCAGTGTATTCCTGCAAAATGCTGAACATTTGCCACAAATGAAGCAAAGCAATTTTTGCTTCTTTCTGGCTTCTTCTCTGCTGGAATTCCCTCAGCAAGGACAAACTCTCATGTCAGATGCACATGGAAAGGCTTTAAAATTGTGTTACGAGAACAGGATTGACCTTCCCCATGCCCAGTCACGGAGACAAAGCTTTGAGATAGAAGAAAGCCCAAGAGGGCTCCTAGTCCAACCACCTACACCAGTTCACAAAATCCCACAGCAGAAATGAGTTCAGATTTTACAGCATTTCCCTTCCATCGAGTCAGTACGTTTCCTTTGGAGCCAACCTAAATTTGCTGCGCTGTAAATTACGCCAAGGCAGTTATCACATTCCCTTCATGGTCTTCTTTTCCCCAGGCTGAAGAGTCACCACTCCACCAGTCTTTCCTCACAGGTCATATTTTCTCCAGTCTCTTATCATCCTTGTTCTTCTGTGAGATTTTTCTGTGTTTGCTCAGCATTTTTACTGCCCCTTTTCACAGCGCTGACGGTGTGTAAAAATGTTATGTTTCGTATCTGTGGTTGGATTCCTAATATGAAATGAGAAAGGGTAAAGATGATAGAAAAGGACTCTCTCTTTCCCAGGGCTGATCTAATTCACGTCTGTCATTCTCTGCCTTCTTTCACCTGGTTATTCCGGACTAAATCTGCAGAATTTAGTTAAAGATGCATTTTGATTTATTTTCTTTTAATCCAAGACACAAAACAGTAATTGCATCTGCAATGTGCCTTAAAAGGCACAGTTGATTTTTTGGCCAAACATGAAGTTCCTTTCCCGGAGAAGCAATGATCTGTCTTATTGCTGGGATCTTCTATACTTTTCCTTGAAACCCAATGAAAATCTGAGTCCAGCAGAGGCTGGAAGGCTGT
Source organism: Stictonetta naevosa (assembly GCA_011074415.1). Classification (NCBI taxonomy): domain Eukaryota; kingdom Metazoa; phylum Chordata; class Aves; order Anseriformes; family Anatidae; genus Stictonetta; species Stictonetta naevosa. Next base: position 197,355,207 of record CM021697.1, on the reverse strand, counting down.
CGTGACAAAATGAATTGGAGCAAAAGATAATCACCTATTGTTATGCTGCAGAACTCCTTGACCAGTTGGGATTTCTCCAAGAGCCAATTGGACATGATGAATAGTGGTGATTTCAGAGCTATGCATATTCTCAGAGCTTGCAGTTTTCCACATCTACTGCATGATGGAGAGCAGGGGAAAAAAAAAAAAAGGTTTCTAATCAGCTCCAAGTCAGCAGCCTGGACTCTATCCTGCAGCATTCAGCTGGTTAGGTGTTTGCAAAGGAACCACTAATGTCTGCAGCACATATAAGCCATTGTCCATTTTCCAAAACGTCAATTCAGTTCTCTGTCCAAAATGCTAATTTATAGAGTCTTTCCTAGAGAAGTTGGAAAGCAGGTGTCTCCTTCATCTGGACTGAAAGACATCACACTTTTGCATAATCTTCCCTACATAACTTTTTCCTCCGAAGAAAATTTCTTTGCACGTGGCATCCTTTACCATGGGGGTTTTCTTTGCTATTATTTTGCTATTATCTCCATATAGAATTGATACACCGAGACAAGTCCCAAGTCCCTTGGTGCAATCACCCCTGTAATGCAATGAGTATCACACTGGCCCGTCCCTGGTGAGTGGGACATTGGATCCCACTGTCACCTGCTGTATACAGGAAGACTACAAAGCTGGAGCCAGGGATGTGAGAATTAATGTAAAAGTGCCCTCTCGTGGCAAATAGAGCAGATATCATTAGTCATCCTTTAGGGGAACTCCATCGCATCACGGGGGTGGTGATTTATGTATGGTCTGTAGCCTGGACACACCTTCAGAGGAGGGACATTGTCACCGCGAGTACTTCAATCTGATCTGAAAACTCCCTCAAGGCACCAAGACCATAAGGTGGGCATCCCTCAGCCACCCACACCTGAGAGGGAAGATGTCTTTGGGGGTCTAGAGTGAACCAGGAAAGATTTTGGGCTTGTGGCAGGGTGGTGGGAGCCTGGCCCTCGGGAATACGTGGCTGGCAGTGTTTTGGAGTTTCCTTTGCTTCAGGTAGATCTGCTGGGAATGAGGTGTTCGCATCTGCAGAGCAGAAACCAGACTTGGGCACCCCTCCTGCCTGAAACCATGAGCCAGCTTGACATGACACTCTCTCTAGAAGAGATGATTTAATAACCAAAACGTAGCAAAGCAATCTGGGGGTTTTGTTCTGCCTGTTCTGAGGGCTGTGATTCAGTGCTGCCTGCTGCATTAGCTGCTCCTGCACATTGTCTGGAGCAGCCACCTATTAGGTACCTAATTAATCAGCAGCCTGCATAGAGCTATGTCCCTATGACATGAGGAGTTTTATGGACATTTTTCCTTCATCCCCTTTTTATTTTGAGAGGGGACATGAGAGAGTTTTTCTTAGCACTAATGAATATTCTGGAGCACCAGTGACTTCTTCCAGCTTTCTCTGCCACTTCCCTTGCTCCATGGAAGACAGATTTATGTCTGGGCTGGATGGTTCTGCTTCTGAGGAATTCATCATGTAAAGGAGACAAAAAGCAGAGCAGGAGTGGGATTCAGGGCTTGTAGCCCAGCTCAGCCACAGGAGTGAGGCAGGTAGATGAATGCTGCAGGTTCCTTGGGATAACAGCTGGTCTCACTGCCTCAATTACCTGGCTTTGCCATGCAGCACCATAGCCTCTGCACCTCACCTCCATTTCCAATGAGTGTTGGTGGGTACAGCGGGGGCGTCATCTTCTTCAGTGCTCATACGACCAAAGGTAATGGAAAGTTTCCAACTGAAGATGTTTTGGTGGTAGTGGAGGAGAAATGAGTGAGGGTAAAGCCATGGTGCTGCTTGGGGACTGCAGCTGTGGGGGCATGGGGAATGTCTGAGATGAGTCCTTCAGGACAGGAATGAGGTCCTGGTCACCTGCTGGTGTCAGGCAGTGCTTGTTTGTCTGTGTCTCTTTTGTCTGTGGATATCCAGCACCTAGCACAAGGCACACTTGACCCAGCTCTGTGCTCTGAGATACTTCTGAAATACAAATAGCAATTACTATGCTTGTAATGGCCGTAGCACTTTGCATGCATATTCCTGGGTGAAGAGAAGCAACATTACAGCTGTGTGCTATGTCCATGTAGGTAAAAATAAAAGGTCCTGAGTACTGTTATTGCTTCCACACAGTAAGAAGTAAAAGAGAAGAACCAAAAAATAACAAAGTGCCTAGGCCAAGAAGGAACAGGAGAAAAAGCCACCACAGTTTGTATTGGTCAGAAACATGTCAGCCGCCAGCACTCAGCCTGAAGTTCATCAGATTATGCAGCACCATACAGCTTTGACAGTCATGTTTTTTCAGATGCTGGCTTTCATGGTTATAGTTTTCAAACCCATGGTTATGACCACACCAACTAGTTAGTTCTTTTTGTCTGGACATTTGTGGTGGCCTGGCCTTGAGCAGGAGGCAGGCCTAGAGGCCTATGCAGGTCCCCACCAGCCAGCACTGCTGTGACTGCATGATGCCAGAATAATCCCACTACTCAAAGGGCATCTGGATTTGGTCTTAATTCCAGCTGGGAGGTGTTGGGCAACTCATTTCACCTCGGTGGAGCCCTCCATGCCATGCGGGTCCTGTGAGTTCTACAGAACAGTCTCCTTGTGAAGGTACTGATCTCCAAGGGAGCCTCAGGATGCTACTGCAGTAGTCATGATTGATAATAACACTATGTTGGGGGGCCACTTTATCAGGAAACACCATGACGGGAATTATAATCACCATTTAAAGGCATTTTTCCCCTTCCTCTAGTGGGTTATCAGATTACAGGAAATGAGAGCAGTTTTGCTGCCTTATTATGAGAGATGGATGCTACTGTTTGGAGCATTTGCCCATCGATCTACTTCCCCGCCACCCTCTCTCATCAGGGGACACACTACTCATTTGATGTGGAAAGGCTTCCAAAAGCTCTCTGACTTATTTTGCTTCATCACTGCTGGTGGATTTATCTCTGCTTCGCAAAGCCCCAGTATTTATTCTGCTGCTTCCCCCAGCTTTCCCCTCCCAGCAGCAGGCCCACTTGCACAGCAAGATGGATCTCTATTTTCTTAAATGCTCAGGCAATTATGCTCATTCCGCAAGTGGTCCCGGAGGGGAGCTCTCCAGTCAGCCCTGCCTTTGGCTGCAAATCCTTTTTCAATATGGCAAGTGCCTGTAGCTGACCCCTCTTCAACCCGGCCTGTGCTGCCGACGCACCCTGACACCCTGCAGGCCACCATTTAGGGGAGCTCAGCATCTCTGTAGGCCTCCCGATGGGTTTCAGCAGGGCTTGCAGCCCTCTCCCCGTGCCTTCCCCATCTCTCCCTGGGGTGAAATGGACCCCCAAGGCTATCCCCAGGTGGACACAATCCCTTGCGTTTGTGCCAAGCATGGAAAGCAGAGCACCAAGAGGACGTCAGATAAAAAAAGACTTCAGATAAGACATGATACAGCACCCAGCACCATCTCTTCACGTCCTGACCTTTGTTAGGCCAACTCTTGTGGTTTGACTACACTCTAACTCCCCATCCAAGCATGAGAGGTGGGACTCAACCATATTGCTCTCAGAGACCACATGGGGGCCTTGACAGAGACAAGCTGCTTTGGTTTCTCCTCTTTACCTCTTCTTTCCTGTCCACCCTCCCTGGTCTGTTGTCAGCACAGCTCTGCTGTGATTTGGGGGTCCTGGTGCTATAGGGTGGATGTACTTATAGCGATTTACCCTGAACTACCAGTAGCAATCATTAATCTGAAGCCAAATCCTGCTCTCAGCATGCAAATGCCTTGGCTGGGACCCTGCAGTCCTTATGGCTGATATCACCCATGTTTGCATCACTGTTTATTTTAATTTACCCAAGAGTCACAACCAGCATCACAGCCTGTTTCTCCTTGCACTCGCTTAATCCTCATCACTGTGATCACCTTCATGAAGGTTTCTTTTCTAAGGGTGTTCTGGGTTGAAGTCATCTGGCTTGCTTTCTACTTGGCTCCCTAAGAAAGCACAACTTACATGATCATGTTCAGTACATGTCTGTGTCTGTTTATCTCTTCAAAAACCATTAAGGCTGTTGGCCAGTTTAAGCCACAGAGAAGGAATTTCCAGTACGTTTTGTGAAACAAAGCTAGCAAGCAGGAGACAGAAACCCTACCAACGCTCAGTGGAAGAACAGGCCGAGGGGTGAGCACAACCCTTGCTAGGCATCAGAAAACCCAATACTGGGAAACATAGTTATGGGGGACATCCTGTTGCACCCTCGCGGGAATGACTTGCAGCATTTATACAACTTGTTGTTCAAACATTACAGCATCTCAGAGATACAATCAATTAACCCTGAAGGAAACTGAGGCAGGATATGGATGTTTTAGGGGTAAATAGCACAAATATCTCATAGTGTTTCCTCTCTATGTCTCATATCTAGGAAGACTGGTGTGAAGTCACTAGGCAGGTTTTTAAAATTATTATTAAATTATTAAAAGGCTGGCTGCCATGGCAGACATGAAAGAGATATCATGTGCATTGCTCATTCCTCAGGCTGCGATGCACATGTCCGAGAGGGAACAGATCCTGCCAAAAAGGAATTTCCAGTCCAGCTAGATTGATTAATAAATTGATTGATAAATTGATGCTTCCCCACAGAGACTCCTGCTACATGTTTTTGGGTTAGCAAGGTCTCAGAAGAAGGATGCTTCCCACCACCAGCATGAGGCACAGCAACTGCCTGCCCCAGGACAGAGGTTTCCCTGGGCATCTTGATGGCTTTCCAGGAGGCTGCATAGTTTTAGTGCACAAATACATGTACCTGCTCTGGTAGGTGTGGGAACGGATGGTCAAAGGAGTCTGTGGTTTTCCCTGTCCTTGCCTGAAAACAGAAATTGGGCATGGTGTGTCCTTGTTGTCTCAGGAAAGGACATGCTTCTCTCACTCATTCTGGTGAGAAGCACCCCATGTGCTTTCCTCCTTGAACCCCTGAGCTACCTCTGCTGATCCATCCTGGCATGAATTTAACAGGGAGTCACAGAAAATGCTCCCACTCACATTGTGCTTTGTGTCCTGTGGGGGCTTTTCTGAGTCATCCTGGTCAGGGGCTGAGCAATGCCTACACACCAAGACCTTTGTTTGTGTGTGCTGCCTCCTGAAGCTGGTGGGTTTAGTCACCTCCAGAAGTCAAACTCTGGCTGAAATTCAGTCCCATGCCAGGCCAGGATCCACGGACTCTTTCAGCTACTTGTGCTGATTACAGTGCATTAACCAGGGCTGGGGTTCATGCAAAACTGTTGCAAAAAGAGAAAAAGCAATGCACTTCTTTTGGAAGGATGGCGATTTATGGATTGCAGCCAGTGAGAAAGCTTAAGTTTAAGACCATCAACAGCAGCTCAGTGGCAATAACAGATGTAGGTAAAGGCTTTGGTTGTGTACATGACCACTTTTAGCTCAGTGAAAGGAATAATTAACACCTCTCATGTTTTAGGGACAACAAAACACATCATGGTCACCTGAACGAAGCACCCAAGAAGTGAACAAGGTTTTTTTTTTTTTTTTTTTTTTTTTTTTTCCCGAGTGGAAGATGCCAGCTGTGCTGGTAATACATTCTTCATGTGGTTTTCAGAAGACCCTGATATTTTTCCAATACAAAACTTGTACCAGCAAGATGATTCAATTCTGTCTAAATATGTTATTTTTCAGGATTTCTGCTTGCTTTTTCCTACTTGTCCTATTTCATCTCTTCCCTTGTTTTCTCCAGCTGATGGAGATGTGTTGGAGATACAGGCTAAAGGAATAAAGAAAACAGGGCTTTTGGGGTACAAACCACACAAGAAAGCAGACCTGGGGATAGATAGGAACAACTGTTCTTTTTGTTTGATTTTTTCACACCATTTTCTGAACCCAAATATTTATGAATATTTGCTACAGACAAACATGTTAACAAAAATTAGAATTGATTTTTGTCCCCTGATTTTCCTCCTGCATGAATCCTTTTTATGTCCCATCTTCCAATGGTATGTTATAGGGATGTTTTTTCAAGTGGATCAGCCTTTAGTGTATTTGCATAATGAAAGAAAAAGTTAAAAATATTGAAAAATGGGAAAAAGAAAGACCAAAACCGTTTGATAAAGATATGTGGAAACCCACGGGTTTGAGAATTCAACCTTGTAGATAGACATGACACAAATCTCTCCTGTACCTCAACAAGGAAGGCATGACTTGGACACCATGGCTGGGACAGGACAAGAAAAGCTTGGAGCACTCCAAGAGGAAAAAACAGAACAAGACAGATGGATTCGCTCATCTACAAAGGCTTGGCTGGAAATGTAAGAATTTAAATGAACTCTCCAGCAGGAGAAATATGCCAGGCCATCATAACAAGCAGCAGGAGATACAAGTGCAAATTCACTCCGGCATTGTCATGCCAGACTCCAGCAATAAAGCTGAGATCGGCCGAGGGATGGTGGGTAGGAGGAGGCAACGATAAAGTCCCAGTCTTTAAAAAGGGAAGCAGAAGAGCAAGAGGAAATATGATAAATATATAATGGTGATATTAGGTGAGGAGGACTTAGGACCTGCTCAACCCATCACAATTAGTAACGCGGACTCTGCAAGGATTGCAGTTCTGAGAGCCGTGGGTAGCAACACACCCCAGTTTCAAACAATTTCTGTTTGCAGTTTGGAATCTCCAGTGCCTACTAGCTATGAACCTTGCTGAAGCTCTTTCAGTGGTTGAAATGTCCACAGCTTCTCCCATGTAGATCTCATAGGGTATAACAAGAACAGAAGCCGTACACTTGCTTTTCCTCAGAGGGCACACATACTGCCTCTCTCCCTCTGTAACCTATTAACAAAACATGCTGGAGCTCAAGTACTTTGGAGACTGCTGCTTTTCTGTCAAACTAACTGGAAATTGGTGAAGGCGATCAAAAACATCTAGGGGGAAAGCAAACTGTCCATCAGATGGATACATACACCCTCCCACATGCTCAGAGAGCCATTGTACAAACTTCACCTTCCTGGGACGTGACAAATCACTCCCACCTCCATCAAGCCCTGGCAGCAAAGAGAAGGTGCAGCCATCAAACCTGTAGCATATTTTTCCGCAGTTACTGCACTTCTATTTTCCTTTGCAGTATCCTATTTCTGCGGAAGAAGGTGTTAGAGCTTGCGATGCCATTTGATTTCCTGTAGTTCCTTTGATGCTTGCTTCAGGGTGGTGGTGATTTCTGTGAAAATGTGTGCAAACGATTGCCAGTTGTGAACGGCGTGGGTAGGAGAGGCTGTGGAAAGCTGTAATCTCCACTGTGACAGCTAGGGGAAAACAGAGAGCCTCGCAAAGAGGTTTAATATCTGCAGCGTGTCTGCAAGCAGTGTTGGCTGTACCTTGATGGAGAGCTGGGTTTATGTGCGTATGATTTGACCAGGGGGTGTCAGTGTGCTTGGCCCCTGAACGGCCCCACAAGCGGGAGAAGCCACAGGGAGCACTGCGGGGCTGTGTCTTGGCATAGCAGGGATCTGTGAGCTTCTGATTACGACCTGAGAAAGGATTGTAAATGGCAAATCTCTGTGGAGTGGGAATTAGGCCCATCTCCGTTTCAGATCTGGAGTCTTTGCACATAGTCTCTGTAAATGGGAAGAATTTGCGTGCTCCCCACGGGGCTGCCTCCATGCCAGTGCCTAATTATTTTCTTGGCAGAGACCTTGTCCATATGGCATGGAAAACATCAATTGCAAGGCAAACCACTGAGCCGGGGTTGTTCTGCCGCAGTGGAAATGACTGGAGAACTGGATTCCCAGCAAGGGTTGTCCTAGGGTGGTCTTCCCCTTTCCTTTGGAGTAGCTGTAGCCAGGGAAGGCTCCCAGTGAAGGCCCTTTGGTGGCGCTGGGTGCTTTGAGAAGGGACGTTCAGTGGGTATGACCCTCACTATGGAGAGGGAGGCAGGGAAACTTGAGACTGGAGACTGAAATTTGCAAGGTGTATCGCTGAATTCAGTCCCTTGCTTCCACAGACGACCTTTCAACAGGGTCCCAGTGCAAAGAACATTTACTTATTATTCTCTCTAATCATCGTATAGCACATGTTAATACCAAACATCAGCCATAATGTGCCATAGGACAAGGATAAGTGAGACCAGGGCATTGCTAGCTTCTGAAAGTTCCCAAAGCATCAGAGTCCCTAGGCATGCATGCCTCTGGAGAAAATGTGCTCTTGGAGAAGCCTGCTGCACAAATGCTCTGCTTTCGGAGGGTTCCCATGGGAGGTAATTTTACAGCTCAAAGGCACCAGCAGCCAGAGGAATGCCTGAGCCACGGGGAGAGGGACCACAGCTTTTTAATGCATCTTTACAGCACCAACAGCCTGGTCCTGCTTGGGGCGCCTGCTGAAACACAGTCACGGTGGTCCTGGGATAAAAGCAAGGGGTTTGGTGTCTCGATCCATCTGGAAATGCGAAGATCCTCCATAACGCCGTGGCTCTCCCAGGTGGGCTTGGGCTGCTACCCAGAGGGATGTCATTGTACCCTGGGAAGCCAGGAGAGGGCTCCAGGAGCACTGATGGAGCTGCCCCATCCTGTGGCAGCTGGGGGCTGTCCCTGATCCCATGTCACACTCCGGACAGACTGGATTTCACCATTATGGGACCTTCATGGTAGCTCCCCAAGCTGCCTGCTCTGAACCTACACGGAGAAGTCCACCGTTCTGTCTGGCGGTCTGGATGTGATCTGCGAGCTGCCAAATCAAAAGCCTGGTCCCAGAGAAGAGAAATAAACTCCAGGGGTGGGAATCTTCCCCAGGAGGAGGCAGGAGACAAGCAGATGGGCTCTTGGATTTGTATTCCTTCCTTAATTTCTATAAACATAAAAAGAAGTTGGACAAGGCTACAGGTTTATAGCCAGTCTTGGAAGAGCTGATATCCATTGTTTGGGGGGAGTTTTGGTATTGCAGTTGTTTCTCAGTGGGAGACATTCCCATAAAGCTCCCCTGGACTTGGACACGGATATCATTAAAGCAGGTGTCTCCATTTTTAAGAGATGCCGGAACTCTGATGTTTCTTTTGAGTCTGAACCAAGCGTAAAATTGTCAGTTTGGCTCCTCAGGGCTATTCAGCTCCTCCTTACACAGACAAGACAGTGCCTTCCTGGGGGGTGGATGCAATGGGGGGTTAAAATCACATGCTATTTACTAAAAAAGGATGGGGGAAACTCCCATTGCCTCCCAAATAAATCTCCACCTGTACCCAAACAATCACAAGCTCTTTGCCTCTCCCATTTGCCTCCTTTGGGCTGAGCTTCTTCAACCAAAGAGCCCATCAGTGGTTTTTTGCTGCTTGATTTAAAGTGATCTGTAATGGGTCATCGCATCCCTGGGAGAGGACTGTCTGTTCTTCTCACACCTCCATCCCTCCTCCCTCGTGGTCCCCGAAGGAGCTACTTTGAAGAAACAGCCCCCGGCATGTGCAGAGTAGACCAGCTCCAAGCGTGCCAGGAGAGGCAGACTCGTTTTTTGGGGCTGGGGCCCTGCAGGGCAGTTTGTTGTTCAGTCCGTATATCACTCCACGTGGACCACAACATGACAACCCCATCATAATATTTGTGAGGAATCGCTTCCTCAGCATCTTACGTTACCCTAACATCAACGCTTTAGAGTTGCAAAGGGAGAAGGGGGGTTGTGTGTTGCTAGCTGTAGGTCGGAAAACATAACAATCTGAATTCCTCCTTTTTTTTTTCCATAAAAAATAACAATTTACAGTTAACAGACTCTTTCATTACAGTGGGGGCTTGGAAGGGGAGGACTATCATCTCTTTGAGCACATGGACTGGTGTTCACAGCTCGTTGCTCACCCGGATCTTGGCATTGCTGTTAGATAAAGGCAAGGGCTGTATCTCATGGATGCACCCTATCCTGGGGGCTGCAAAGAGTTTTGCTCCGTTCCTGGTGATCTCTGTAGATGACAAAGGTGCTCCACAGCTCACAGAGATCACAGTCACTGTTATTTAGACACTCCAATTGCAGTCCTGTCTCTGCTGTGTAAGGTATGAGTCATTTGCCCAAGTTTAGGTGTCTTCAGTGTAGTGGTTGACACCTGAGGTCATCATCTAGATGCCTGCTGGACTCAGTGGGAAGGATCAACCTCACCTCAGTTTCTTCATCTGATCCCAGGGCTGGGTTGGATGACCCATGATCCAGGCCTGCCCCTTCTTTCCTTGTGCTACAGCAGATTCCAGACACCTTGTTAAGACCTCAAGGGCTCTTCTATCTGCTTATGGACTTCTAGCGCGAGCTGATGCCCTAAAGAATCCCCCACGGTCTCCCCTGATATAGGATGACATTTGTGTTCTTGTGGGTTCATATCCACCATCCCTGTGGGGATGTCTGAGATGCTCTCCAACATATGAAGGCATTTTTAAGTTACTAAAGTAAGCTCCAAAAGCAAGGTGAGAGGAAAACATCCCAAGCTTGTATTTTTCCCTTCTATAAAGGAGGGTCGTTCTTCCACAGCCTGACCATGATAAGGCGGTGGAGCCAAAGGGAACACCTCTTTAGGTTGCTTTCAAGATTTCAGTTATCCAAGCATTTATAAACATATGCATTGAAAAAAACGTGGTTCCAATATACTATTTCTTCACTTTTCCTCCTAGTATCTTCCATTTTTTCTCTACACTGTCATTCGACTTAGCCCCTCTGGAGGAGCAAAGGAAGCCACCGTTAGATGGCCCCTTGACCTAGCACGGGCTTACCAAGGACCCAGATCTCCATTTCCAGCATTCCCGTGGGGCAAAGGAGAAGAGGTGGCAAGACCCTTGGCTTTTTACGTTGGCCCCTGTCACAAGCTCCTGGAAATAACGTAACCTCGATTTCCTTATCTGCCGCATGGCAAAGATAGTGTGACTTTGCCCGGGGTTAGCGGCGGTTCTAACAAATGTTTGTACAGCGTTTGGAGATATTTGGATGAAAGGCACTACAGAGCTATTAAGTAGTCGTGTTATTTATTGTGCTTTCCCAAGTGGATCTCCTTAGCAATGTAGTGTGTAAGTAGTGTTGTTATAGCACCCCCGTTGACACGCAACCTACCGCACTCCCCACGTCCCTCTGGAACCGAATATCCTCCATCTTCAGATACTTCACGGCACTGCAGGTAGAGCACTCGTGCTCATCTTGTTTCATAAAATACACTCAACTGCTTTTCCACTCTCCCAGATTGGTTTTACCCAAATAAATCCTTTAAAATGAAGTTCTGTTGAGCTGCGCTTCTGGAATTGGACAAGACCCTTCTGTCCGATGCTCTTGAATGCTGTAGTCTAACTTCTCAAGGGCAGAAAGAAATAAAGAAATAAAGAGAATGCTTTTTTTTTTTTTTTTTTTCAGTTTTCGTATTGGAATGATTTTTTTTTTTCCTTTTTATTTTTTTCAGTCTCATTTACCTTTATTACTTTTATATTTAGTAAAGGGAGAGAAACAGGCACTTGGTGATGCAATTCATTTAAATTACTGAGACAAAGTCTAGGCTGAGATGAGTTATGTCCTAAATATGCCCTTGGTGACACCACCAAGCAATTCAAGCCTGCAGTCTGGAGGGCTGCGTCCTACATTTTCTGGATAGATGTCACTGTTAGGAGGGATGGTGGTTTTGAAGGCACTGCAAGCTGGCACTGGTTACTCTGACCTCTGTGCTGGGCCAAGTATACGCCGCACCTAGGGGCTGCAGCATGCGAAACAACAGGAAACCATGTCAAAATGTGCTTCTGGAAGAATTGCCGATACTTTCTTACTCAGACGTTTCAAGACTAGAAATACCAGAGGGAATCACCTTTCTAGCAGGGCTTCAGCAATTTCAGATCCACACAGAAAGTAGGAGAACAAAGAATGGCAGTAGGAACAGTCTGGTATTTATAGATTTATGTCTCAAGGTTGATTGCTTGCTAAACTGTTCTAATATTTTCTGTTGTCTTCTGTTACACCTCTAGAATTCCCTTGTTTTTCTTGTACTTCTCTACTGTGATTTCCCATGTAGGACATCTGCCATATAAAAATCAGCTAATAGGATAAAAATTATTAAGAAATTAACTACTTAAACTGAAGTTACTCCTTGCTCCAGATCTTTATTTTAACATAGAAATAGGAACATAATTTCTTTAGAGACTTCAGCTTTCTGTCAAAGAGAGTTGAAAAGTCAACAAGTGGAGAAGTCCATGGGGGACAGATAGATGACAGTCTGAATGGCCACATAAAACTAATTTCCAGGAAAAAAAAAAAATACATAATAAAATTGTAAAATAAACTCCTGAGTGGTTCCCCCCTGTATATCCTGTACTGAATGCAGGAGAAGTGAGTAGTGGAAAACTTTAAACTAGGCTTGACTCTGGGGGTTTGAAGCTATCTTTAAAATGTATATAATGGAAAGGAAAGAAGGAAAGGGGAAGGAGAAGGGGAAGGGGAAAGGGAAAGGAAGGAAAGGAAAGGAAAGGAAAGGAAAGGAACCATGATTTGACAAGCATTTCATAGCTTTCAATGCAGTTCCTTTAGTGCCAAGTGTATCTAATCTGTCCATCTTGTGCTCATCACAGGAAGAAATTTAAATGAGTTCTCCAAGTGGTGAGGGAAGAGAGGATATTACAAAATCCTAACATCAAATCTTTAGTAAGCATCCTAAAACAAAGGATTTATCCTGGCAGAAGACATCAGCAGTATTTAACCTTACACAGCACTTTTTTAGCAAGTTCTAGGAGGACTGGGGCTGCAACATGACAGTGGCCACAAAAACCAAAAGTACAGACATTTTAGTGCTATATACCTCTGCCTGATAAATTGGGAAAAGGCCTGATTTGAGGCTTTTCCTCTGTCCAGTAAGACCAGTGTGTGATACCATAGGTTAGTTCCTTGCAAGGAGAAAGGTATCAAGCTAGAAGGCAACCTGAAGAGCTCGTAGGAGAAATAATACTGCAAAGAGGAGAGACTTGAGACCTTTGGGTTAAAGGAAATGCGATTTCAGCCCAATACTGGCCATCCAGAGGTGCTTAAACCCTTTGAGGACCAAAGGTTTTAGAAGTGTAGGGAGATGCCTGTAGGTCTTGGACCTCTCCAGCCAGGTGTCCTATCTCCTGGGAGCACAGGCTTCATCTGCAGCAGTGGAAAATGAGCTGGGTGCAGAGAGCTTTATTTACATGCTCAGCAAAATGATGTTTGGGCAGATAGGATTACCTCGTTGCTCTTGGTATGTGAAGTTCATACCTTGCGTGGCACATTTATCACCCCCTCTTTCCTCTTGGAGGATTGGGAAGGGAACAGTAGGAGGGAAAAGAAAGTGGAAGGCAGAAGAGGGGGGAACCCAGACAAGGGAGGAGGCTCTTTGGGGCAGGTCTTCCCAGCCTGAATGATTTATTTTTCTTCTGGGAAGCACTGAAACTTCCAAGTCGAAATTAATGGGACAAAAACACTTTCCAGGTGCTCAGAAGTGCAAAAGTACAATAAATCAAAGGGGGTAGACTGAAGGAGGAAGCTCGCGGCCAAGGGAGAGAAAAACTGGCAGAAGAGCAGACTACGAGGCTCTGTCCCTATGACATGTTGGATGCTCAGTCAAGGCAGTCGCTGTCCCAGCTCCCGTGGTGCAGTGAGGGCACTTTTGGGGCTACACAAGGGGTTTTCTTGGGTTGCTCCATCTCGATGGTGGAGGATCCTGATGTAGACGCTCGTTTGTCTGAAGCTCGTTGAATAAGACATGACACATCTGGAGAAGGCCAGAGAGGTCATGGGAAGGATGGAGAGGAAAAATCAACAAAGCAGAGTGACAGATTGACCAGTTCTCTCCCCATTTTCACCCTGGGCCCCCATCTGCTGTACGCCAGCTCCATGCATCCTCCCAGATTACATTTACTCAGCTCTTCTTGAAAAGGGACAAAACCAACCTTAGCAGAGATGACCCTGAAGTGACATATGTCTCTGACTTCCAAACTGCTGTCCTCCTGATGGTGAGGAGGATGAGGAGCTTGGAAAGCTGGGGCTTTCCACCCTTGTGCAGGGAAGCACAGCTCCACCCTGCCTCACTGATGGACCCAGGTCAGGGCACCCTTGGGTTCATCTCACATGGGAAGTATTTGAATGCATAGCTTGATGTGCTGAGGGGGTCCTTGGTTGAGAGCTGGTGGACAATCTCTTCTTCTGCCATTTTCTGGCAGCATGGTTATCCCATTTGCAACTACCCATCACCTGAGGGACTCCTGGTCCAGGGCAGTGCTGGCCTTTCTCATCTGTAGTCTTCATTTCACAAGAGCTTTCTCAATGCCCACCACCCCAACAGCAGCGACCTTGTTCTGATGTTTTCATCGATGATTTTATTTACTTTTTTCAACTCAGAGAAACTTGGTTCGTCAACAGCAATTGGGATTTCCATCAGAAGAATTTGCATTATCACATGGAAAATGGGTCATCTGCAAACTTGGAGAATGGAAGCGGCTAGACGGTGCTTTCGTGGAAACACTTCCCCATCTTTTTCATACATCTCCACCATTTATTTTTAATTCTATTTTGGTAACACCTAGCAACCTTTGAGGCAGCTCTGGCCTGCATTGTACTGGGTGCTGTGCAAACACAGAGGAGGAACCCAGCTTTGACTTTCTTTTCTCTCTCCCAGGCTTAGGTGTGCTTGCCTGCAGTGAGTATATTAACAATTAGTCCACTTGCTGACAGCTCCAGTGCACCATGAGTCAGTTCCCTACTTAAGACGAGCCATCGGTCAATTAAACTAATAGTGAAAATCTCTGGGCATAAGAAAGGAAACATTTATGAGCTAATGTAAAGCATGCGAGGGCTAAGGGAAATAAAAGCCCTCTACAATTATAACGGGGGAAAATGAGATCGCAGGCTCATTAATAAACAAAGAGCAGGATGTAATTAATAAATGCCTCTAAACCCGCCAGAATATGGAATTCCTTTCCAAATATGTCATTAGCAAGAAAAATAAAGAGGAAAAATTAAGCTGATAAGGATGGGCTTGGAAACTCTGAACATATACAAATCACAGGATCTGGCTGACATTTATCCTGCTCGTTAATGGAATTGAACTAAGGAGTTAAGGAATCACTGAGGAGTGGTGGAAATATGGCCATGGGGTATGAAAGCAGAAAGTTGTAGTTTGTTTTTTTATATACAGCAGAAGTTGCCTGCTGTGTTGGTTGTGGTGCAAACACAGCACAGGCGATTGTCCACACATCACCATTTCTGGTCTTTGACATAATACAAGGGTGAAATTTATAAAGTGCAAGGAAAAAAAAAGAAAAATTTCATGGTCTTCCAACCTTTAAAAAAACAAAAACATAGTGGTCAGATGTATAGTGGGGAACAATGATACATAGAAAGGAAGCACACTAAATGTCTTACAGTTTAAAACTACTTCTAAATATCAGGAGGTCAGCCGCTTCACAACTTTTTCATGTCTTGGGCCTCATGTTCACACTCACTTATGGTGCCCCTTTGCTGCAGGGGCCCCAGAAGCTCTCACTTTTATCTTCTTGAGATTCAACCCGGGAGGGGCGGAGGGCTCCTACTGGCCCCAGATGTCAGAGCACTTGAGTCGTGCCGTCTCTTGAACTTTAGTTGCTCACAAGCCTTGATGAATCCAGGCTCTGGCTAAGAGAGAGGAATATTTTTTGAGAAAGCTGGAAAGGGCAGCAGATGCAAAACCTGACATTGGGGAAATCCGAAGTTGACAGGCTTTGAAACCAAAAGGAGGAGCCTTAGGTCAGATGCTGCACAGATGGGGGAACCCGAGAAGAGCTGTTTGGGGAGGAAGAGACATGATCAAAGCAGTCCTCATGGAGGATGGATATCAGCAAGATGAGGTGGCATTTATCAAGAGCAGAGAGAAAGAGGTTACTTCACAAGGGTTCAGTTGTGCAGATGGGTAGGGGAAGGCTGCAGAAGTGGTACGTGTGAGGCGATAAGCCAAAATTTGACATAAATCCAGGGCCTGGACTGACTCCCCACTAGCTAACTTACTTAAATCAAGCAGCTACTTTTCCCTTCAAAAGGTATGGCTTTGCTTGACCATGAATTATCCATCAGTGGCTTGGAGTTGTGCAGTAAGATTGCATGATCCTTAAAGTCCAGCTCTGGACTGCAAATCTATGCTTTTGCTGATGTTTATTGCTCTGCTTGAGTCCTTCTCATTTCTTTCTTGTTTTCTTTCGCTGAGAGCAGAATCAGCCCCACAACTGTCTAGTCCAGCTTTTTCCCAGTACACAACACAAGTGACAATATTTTGGCAACCTATCTGGGATATTTTTTAGCTGCCTTGTTCTCTCTCCTTTCTGGACTTTAATATGTGTTTCAAATCTTTGCTGCAAAATGCAGAAAGTAAATAAAGAGACAATTTAGATGGTCAATAGGCAGACCTAACAGAAGATGGAGAAGAGAAACAGTAACAAATAAACCTAAATAAAGAGTCAAACTCTTAATAAATTATGTCCGACCACGAGACAACTATAGCAAAGCAGCCAAATTAGCTGCCATACCCTGATGCTGATAGTCTAGATAAAATATTAAAACAAATCTGGACCAAAGAGAGGCTCTCAGCAATGGTACAACAGTTTGCTTTCTAGCTGAGGTAAAAATAACATGTAATCATTTAATACAATTTATTCAAATAAACTTCATTTTGAGATAATGACTTCCAGATGGATGAAGGTTTATAAACATCTCTGCCACAAGATATGTTCCCACTGAGTAACGGATGGGGTAAGAGAGACATTCAGTCAGTGGGTCTATACTAGTACGCTAGATGTGCCCAGAACTGCTCTCTAGCCCCAAGGAAGGTCTTGTGTCCATCCTGCTGCTCCTTCTGGCTGTCCAAAACCAGGTGGCTGCATCCAAACTGCCTGTTGAGAACAGGCTACCCCCTGAGCCATGCCTGGGAGGTGTCCATGGAGTGGTCCAGAGGTCCAGACCCAATTGGTGTCAAAAGCATCTCAAAAATTAAACCATTTGGAGCAGAGAGCTCTCATGCCTGGGAATAATCCTAGGTGCTGTATGATTTACCAGTTTAGACACAGCTTAAGAGTAACTTTGCAGAAGAACCCACAACCCTTTCTGTATCAACCAATACCCTCCTTGCAACTATTCTGGAAGCTCATCTAAGGCTTCAGGGCTAGATTATCATGTCCAGCTTTGGAAACACGTAAGCCCACATCAAACATCATCACTAATGGTCACACTCAAGGTCAAGGCGAGAACCTGTTCACGACATCCATACGGTTAGTCAACTAATAGCCCAGCACCTTTTTGGATGAAATACTAGCCTCGAGCTCCTTGGAGCCAAAGCTGCTAGTCAGGCTGTCAGTGTTACACATGTATTTGATTGCTTTGCTGGGTTGGGGCCCTGCAGAATCAGCACAAGGAATGTGAAGGAAACAATGGCACTTCGCGCTCAGTGTGGAGAATTTTGAGTGTTATTAATTATTTTTCGTTTTGCTGGTTAGCATTAAGAGACAGAGGGCTGAAACAAATCCAGGCAGAAATCAGCCACAGTTATTAGTGTCTCAAATCTTTGTCTTGTAAGCTTCAGTCTGGTTAAAACAACAGGAAAAAAAGCTAGACATTTTTCAGATGAAGGCCCCCAAGGTATGTGGGATTTTAAATAAATGACCTGGGTTGGGTCCAGCAATAATTATTTCCCTTTAAATCCTCAGATTTTCTTTCTTTCCTATGTTTTTCCTGTTTACAAGGGACTGTTGGTTTGTTTCTTTTTGCCTCAGTTTTATCCATACCTCCTGCCATGACAATGTAACATACCCACAGCTGAAATCTGAATGATTCATAGAGACAGTTGGATTTTATCAAGGACCTGATGGAAAGCTGGCACGTTTCTAGCTCTTCTTGCTTAATTTTTCACCTGACGGGTTGAGAGAGGAGCCCTCACCTTCCAGGATTCCACATCTTGGGCAAATCTACTGCTGTGGAGCTGAGACCAGAGGAGCCCCAGTTCCTAAGCTCCTCTTGTCCACAGATGTCCCTGTAGTCCATAGGTGTCTTCAGGGACATTGCCAGGTCCTCTGCAGCACATTTTCCAGGCTGTCTTAGAGTTTTGAGGCAGGAGCTATGGGAAAGAGATAGCAATGACTTGAAGCTACAGTTTCCAGGTTCTTTGGGGTTGCATGTTTTTGGAGCTCTGCAACAGCTTCTTGGTATTAAAGGGGTCAAGGGGCTCCTTTGCTCTGCTCCTGATCAAAGCATGAAACCCTGAACATTTCAAAGTGTGCAGGAAAGCACCAAAATGGAAGATAGGCTTTGTGAGGGTATTTTTAACATGAATAGACGTAAAGAATAGATTTTGAGGTAAAAGTTTATTAGTTATTACATCACTATCTAGGTGTGAGGAGATGGTGATACCCAATCCATCTGACCCATCCTGATTTTGAGCCATGGATGCTATCAGAAATTGGGGCCACCACTGCAGATGCTTGTTGAGAGAAGATCAGAAACTCATTTTAATATCTTCCATGTTAAGTGGAAAGCAAGGCAAAGGATAATAAAAGATAGGCTTTAGGTTAAAGGCCCCACACAGACTAATGACTGGAGGGTTGTTGAGTGCAATAGTCTTTGGGCAGGACTGAAGATCTGACTTCATCCCATCTTAAATGGTGCTACATAACCTGAAATTATATATTGCTCAGAATCATCAATACCATGGGCTTCACAGAAAGTCAGTGTGAAGTGCACAGGTCCTACAGTGGGTTCATATTTCTAATTTAGCTATGTTGCTCAGAATCACAGAGTTCTAGAACTTTTGAGGCTGGCAGGGAACTCTGGAGGTCATCTGGTGCCAGCCCTGCTCCAGCAGGGCCACCCCAAGCAGGGGGCCCAGCCCCACGTCCCGGTGGCTGCTGGAGATCCCCAAGGAGGAGCCCCCAGCCCCTCTCTGGGCAGCCTGTGCCAGGGCTCCGGCACCCGCCCAGCCCAGCAGTGCTTCCTGAGGGGCAGAGGGCACCTCCTGGGCTCCAGGCTGGGCCCGGGACCTCTGGGCCTGGCCCTGGGCACCCCTGAGCAGAGCCTGGCTCCGGCCTCTCGGCACCTCCTGGCAGTGCTGGTGGCCATGGCTGGCAGCCCCTGGAGCCTTCTCTGCTCCAGGCCCAGCAGTCCCAGCTCTCACACCATGACCAGCCATTTGGCCAGTTCTCGATCCACCTCACTGCCTGCTCATCCAGCCCCTACTTCAACAGCTTCTCTGTGAGTGTTTTAAGGGGTAATGTGTCAAAGGCCTTCCAGAGGTCCAGGAAGATAATATCCACTGCTCTGTCATCCTCCATGAGACTGGCCATTTTGTTATAGAAGCTTATCAGGTTGGTCAAGCATGACTTCCCCTTGGTGAATCCATGTTGACTAGTCTTGATGATTTTCTTCTCCTTCACGTACCTGGAAATGGTTTCCAGGATTAGCTGTTCCATCACCTTCCCAGAAATCATGCTGAGGTTAACTGGCCTGTAGTTCCCTGGGTCTTTCCTGACCTTGAATATAGGATCTCAGCTCTAAATGTGAAGTTTTGGGGCCTTGCAAGCAAAGGAAGAGAGAGGATGGTTGCTTAGAGTCAGTGATATTTGACTTCTACATGGCCAAAGGGTGTCAATCCAAACGCAGTTAGAAGCTCCTGGATATCTAAAGGGAGACTGATGAAACTTTTCAATGCTTGAATCCTCTCCCTCCCCTGTTTCAGCTCCTAAGGCTGCAGGTTTAGAGCACCTAACAAGTATATGCTGTTTTCTCCTCCTTCTTAACTGAAGAGGAAACAGAGGCTGAGCTAGTTCATTTGGGATGAGGTGGAAGCCCTGTTCCCAGTCTGGACAGCAGAATATCACCAATACCCAGTCTGACCCTGTGCTGAAATTCAGGACCATGCACAGATTGTTTCTCAGAAATACTAGCTCTTGACTGTAAGAACAGCCACAGATAAATCTCTATTGCCAGTTAGACACCAATGTGTTTCTCATCAGTTCGTATTCCAGTAACATTTAGCAAACATCTCATTAAAAGCTAAACCCTGTGTGTTTTTTTCTCAAATCCTTTGTGAGAGAATAAGCTTCAACACTGTCAAGCTGGATGCCAGGTCTTAGGCAGGTGGGAGAAGCCACAAGCCTATTGTGCTGCCCTTGAACTATACATCCCAGCAGCCCCGTGGAAGTCTTTCTCAACCAGGTCTGCATGCCAAAAGCTCCCCAAGCCTCCTCCTTCACCCTCCACTGACACAGCAGATGCCTTTGGATGCCTTCCCAGTTTCATCAGGTCAGTTCTCAGAAGGCTGGAAATCTCTGTTTCCCATATAGTCTCCCCCCACCCCCCAAAATAAACAAATATCATCTGTGTTGGAGCTGAACAGTGGAAGCATGTATGTCCTGTTATAGATACATGTTTACATTATTACTGGGAGCAGATTAAGTGATTTAATCTTCTTATGTCTTTTTACAGTTTTCTTGCAAACCTCATTGTTTTGCAACAGTCAATACTGGGACTTCTTTTGAAAAGAACAAGAAGCTTAGAAGGACCTCAGACCTCTCCTACTCTGTTGGGATTTTGCAAGCCAAAAGTTATCTAGCTTCTACCCCAGCGTCTCTTCCATGACCAGGGTTCTCCTTTCCTGCTCTTCTCTCCAGCTAACCTCTGTTAGGTGCACAATCCTGTCCTATGTTGGCATAACAAAGCTGAGCATTGAGGCTGATTGCCCTGCGCTGTCACAAATGCACTGGATGAACTCCTTCCTACGTGTTTTATGTTGCTTCTCTCTGTCATTAGAGAATTTGCTGTCCATGTGGTGACAGCAAGCACATGAAGACATTGTTTAATGAGTACACAGCCAGCCCAATGTACTTGTTAATAAAGCCAGAGTCCCAAGAGCTGGCAGAAGAACTGAATGCTCTTGCTGAGTCAGCATGTGGGCCATGGTTATGACTTTCCATCAAATGCACGCTTTCTGCTGCCAAGTCTGGGCCAACTCTTCAGCATCACTGAAGCCAGACAAGTATCTGGATTAAGGTTCCACTTGGAGGGGAAGGCTCTGCAGAACTTCTTGCTTGTTTTGGTTTTCACCAGTGAACCACTAAGCCCCAGCGATGATCTTTCCAGTTGGAAAAGGACTCAGCTGATCCAGTTTGTGCAAGAGCCTTTCAACCCAAGACCTGGTTCATCTCCTGCCTGCCAAGACAAGCTTGTTGTAGAGCAGAGCCTCTTGTGATGTTGCAGGGCTGGAGGAAAGGGGAGCTTTAACTCTGCAGGACTGCCCTTGACCTTCAGGGAGCTGAGGAGCGGGGAAAAACAGCCTTTGTTTTGTTTTCATTGATTTTGGTCTTGACAATCACAGCACTACCAAAAGGGTCAGAAAGTCACCAGCTTCACCAAACTTCACCAGGAAAGAAAACAAAAATTGCATCTTCTGAGCCATAGATCAGCAATGTGAAACCAGCTGCCAGCAGCTGCATGACAAAGCCAGAGGGAGGGCAAGTGTGGCAGAGGCAGCACGACCAGGTCATGCTCTGAGGCTGACTTTTATGGCTGTCAGCTAATCTCGCTCTCTTTGGGGAGCTCCAGCTCAGGTTACCAGCGGTAGGAGGTGAGAATGACCTGTAACTGGAGGCTGACAAGGGCCCATAAACTGGCTCTCCTGACAGCTTCCAGGAGTCAGCCCCTTGTCTTTTGAAAGGAGGCATCTCAAGGGGAGCTCCTTCTTTAACCAAGTGCCCAGTGACTTGGTCCCCTCGTCTGAAAGAGGCAGGCACACAAAGAGCATCTCCTCAAACTCAACTTTTTTTTTTGGGGGGGGGATGAAATTTACCTCTTTTGGTGAAGCTTCAGAGAGAAGGATTTCTCAGCTCCACAGAAAAATAGAAGCTCAAAACCGAAGAGAGACATATATCAGTCTTGGAGTAAGTGATCACCACAAGCCTTGGGAGGACAGGAGGGGGTAATCCTTCTTTACCAGCTTCTAATGGGACCCTTGTTTTCCGTTTCCCTCAGTGCAGATGGTTGCCATTCCTGCTAATCCAGGGTAGCTTTTGTTGTTCTCTTCCTAATAGTGTTTCATAATGTATAGGGAAATATTCATTGGAGCAGGACAAACTCAAAATTTCAAGAGCGATCAGATAAATGTCCCCCCCCCCCCCCCCCCAAAAAAAACAAAACACCACCACACCATAGAAAACGTTAACAAGGGGAAATCTCATGTAAAATGTTTCATTTGGGGGGAAAGAGTCAGTTTCTGGCTGAAAGCTTTGAGTTAAAACTATTCACATTCCTTTCTCTGCCCCTGTCATTGGTGCTCCTGAATAAGCCCATCAGCTCATCCCAAATCTGTTTTGTTTCAACCGTGTGTGCATCCATCCTCAGGATCTGCAAGGATGGCACCTTGGAAGTCACCTTCCTCTGCACTTTGCTGACCATCATGGTCACTGGTAAGGTGGGAATGAGGCTTCTGTTCTTTAGGGGAATACCACGTGCGGGTAGGGTTGGCCCAAAGATAGTTTCTTCCCATGGGGATCCTAAAATATGTAGGTTCTTCCATGCCTTGGCATGAGGTGAAGGAAATGTGTGAACATAGACCTTGGATGTGGTCTAACTCTACACATTTGGTAGAGCTGACAATTCAACCGCTGTCGGACTGGGACAATAATGACTGCCTACCTCACAAGTGGAGTGTACGAGCTTGCCTGTGGACCCACTGTCCCAGCAGAGTGTTATGGGGCGGTCGGGGTCATGAAAGACCTGATGGGGTTGTTTTGTGTTTTGTCTTTGCAGGAGCACACAGGGCATTACCCCAGGGCGTCTTGGCAAAACTTCCAACTTCCTTGCTGCTGTCTTGATGAAAGGGGACATGTCAGCCCTCAAAAATGTGTGTTAGGCAAGAAAGAGGAGACTTCTGGGAAAGCACTTCTTTTCTGCAAAATTAGTTTTGCTGAGTTTACAAGGTGTCGAAGGCTATTAATACTGCACACTTTGGTACCATGAGATTGTAAACAAAGTTTCAATATGCCTTTCTACAGAACCATTTATCAGCCTCCATCTTTTCCCCTCTGGCTTTTTTCCACCCTTTGCTCTTTCTTTCTTTTTTTTTTTTTTGTTTTTCCTTCCCTTCCCTCTCATTCTTTAGCTTTGTCTCCTGGATTTATTCCCATTCTCTAGGTTGTCTTATTAATTTTCCTCTTTCTCAAAGAAAAAAACAGGCTTGTGGGCTGGAGACTTTACAACATTCTCTCATAGTCCTGGATCTAAAACGCCTAGCCGGGGGTCTATAATGTACTGACATGGAAAGACTAGACTTATTATTAAACTAATAATCTTGGAATTTTTATGAACTACAGAGCTCTGCAATCATTCCTGACCACATGGCACGGGTTGCTGAGGTATTAGCAGCCATTGGTGAAAAGCTACTGTGCCTGGACACGCCAACTTTGTCAACACCTGGGAGCAGGGCTGCAGAGATGAATGAGCCGAGGAGGTGGATGGAGAGAAATGGGATGCTCTCAGCAGCCCCAGTTGAGACTTGTCCATTTTCATCTCAAAGGTTTGTATCCGGTACATTAGTCAAGCTAGAGCCCCCAAACTATAACTTGGGGTATGGGAAAATATCTTGAATTAAACGGGAATGCTAGGAGTTGGGAGAGTAGCTGTGTATTTGTCTTAATCTCTACTTTTGTCATTGCTAGATACCAAGTGAGGCAGATCCTCGACCCAGCCCAACACAAATACATGTGTGTTTTGATGACTGAGCAGGTTAAGATGGGACAGTTTCTACACCCCTCATTTTAACATCTTTTCTCATGATGAAGACTAAAAGATAGACTTTTCAGATCATTTGGAGTGTTTGTCTGGAAGGCTTTACAAAAATCTTTCTTTTAAGGGTGTTTTGTTATGTTGGGTTGGGTTAAGGATCCATCTAACTTGCTATCTAGCAGTACCTGCAGTACTTTCCCACAACTACAACATGTGAAGATGCTTTTTTGCTTATGAATATATTTAACAGGCACTTTAAATTTCATAGAATCATAGATTTTTAAATTTGATTTTAAAAATTACAAATAAATATACCCCAAATTAAATTTTGATACACTTAAATTTGGTACAAAGTGTATTCCACCAGCATTCAGAATCACTGCACTGCTCACTTTGCCACCCAGTAAAATGAAAAATCCCCTGGCTCGACGCTGCTCATTAAATTTCCAGAGCATAATTTCAAATGGTGTGTGAAACATCTCACTTCTTGCTCTGGACACCTGGGCAGCTGTGTTGTTCGGTGCTAGGCAGCCCCATGGTTCATTCAGGAGATGGAGGCACCTTTGTGGTCATCTGCTCACGGTTTTGCAAAGCTTATTAATGCTTTTCAGGATGCAAATTGCCAGTGTAAAGAAAGAGAGATGATTATCTGAGTTGCAGTTTAAGGGAGACAGTCGATCTTCTGATATGGGATTATATCATTGTGTGAGCGGCCGTGATATGAGAAGGTTTTTTTCCACTGCAAGGCATTTCTCAGACCTCCACTCCTTGCATTTTCTGCCTGCCTGTCACTCTGCTCATCTTTCTGTTTTGTTTAATTAGAAACACTGGTTTTAATGATGCCTCTTTGTGGAGATTGAACGCACCAGGCCCCAGTCTCTGTGTGCCTCAGGTGGTAGGAATACATTGGCTGCACTGAAGTCACCTGGGGGAAAACAAAGAAGGGGAAAAGCTCGCTATCTCCTTGTGATGGATTGCTAACCCATCCCTGGGATATTCCAGAGAGAACAGACGTGCAGCCCATGCTGAGGATGAATTACTGGATCCTATTATAATGGGAGGAATTAAAAAAAAGAACTCCTCCGGATAATCAGCACCAGCTGCCTCTTGCAGGGTACCCCATCCTCCAGGCAAGCCGCAGCTGTGATTCATGCCACGTCCTACGTTGTTGCCTGCCCTTAACATCTAAACAATATGACATGTTCTGCCTCAGTACATACATATTTCGTCCTTACGCGTGAGTTTCCGGCTGCTCAGCAAAGCAGGCAGCCGGGGAGGATGCAGGCTTTTTTCTTTCCTTTGTACTGTAACTCATCCACGAGGAGGATGGGGAACAAGGGTGTCAGGGGGGAAGCTTCCAGCGAGTCTCCGGATGGGAGACAAGGATCTTTGTTTCTGCGTCAGCTCCATGTCAGGGTAATTGGAAGCAACAAGGCAGCGCTGGAAAACACTGTCATGGATCTTAAGTGCAAAGCCTTTGTGGGAGTCACTCCTCGTAATATATGGAGTGCTTACAAGGAGCCGTGACAACTCCAGCACACGGCTGACACACTGAGCCTTTCACCTAAGCCAGTAAGGCAGGGAAAGGAGCGGAGAAGTCTCAGGCAGTCACTGGGAGAAAAGTCGTAGGGTTTTTTTTCTGGAGGAGAGGAGGGCAGGGGGGTAGCAGAGTAGTTTCCAACTGGCGAGGCCAAAATTCTTCAGATAGCCTGCACTACATTTGCGAAAGGCTCTGTAGCACGTGCTCGCTAAGATAGAAGTAGACTGGGTTTAGGAGGTCTTTTCTAGTCCCATGTGTCCAAGATAATCCCCACTGCTGGTACAAGGAAAGAAGCACAGTCAGCAGTGACCACGGGACAGTTGTGTCTCTGCAGGGACACAGCAGGAGATCCTAGAGTACAGCGTACCCATGGCTCATGCCAAAATCTTGTAGGCACACAGGCTGCTGCTCCCCACAGGTGCTCACAGGCTGCCCCTGTTCCCTCTGCACCCTTCTATGGACCAACGCTAACCTTACCAGGTGCCGGTGGGGTTTTCTTCCCCATTCTTTTTTAGTTTTTGGAAGTTTTGTCTGGTTGGTGTGTGGGTTTTCTGTGTTTCTGGTCCTAGCCATCAGTCTGGACCCTACTGCACACCTTGAATCTGGACCCTGCTTGCACCCTGAACCTTGTAAGGCCCCAGGCACGTAGTCTTCACCTTTCAGATGATAGACCCATGAAAGCTATTTCTTTCTACCACTTGCAGACTCAGGCATCCTATGCCCAGGAGACCAGCCCTTCCCACCCCATTACTGCCCAGGGGCAGCCACAGAGGACCAGTGCCTGGCACCCTCTTGCCTGGCACCCACGGCCAAGCTGGCACATGAGATGTCATGAGACAGGAGCAGTGGGTGCTCATGTTAATGGATCCCAGTGGAATCCCTCTGCTGTGATTTTCTTCTGGGTGCTCTTCGGTCTCACCTCAACTCCAATCTGCTCAGTGACCTTGTTTAGAGTTTGGCAGCTGGCTGTTTCATTTGATGTCCCGAGGAAAGACAGCTGCTGCAGAGGGGGAGCCTTACTCACCACCAGTTTAGAGCAGGCTTTTTGGCTGGAAATTGCACCGGTGTCCTCCTTTTGTGCCCAAATCATCCCCCCGGCCCCTCCTATGAGCACTCCTGCTCGTGATGCTGGGAGGGCAGTAAAACAAGCCTGATCGAGGGGGCTGAAAAGCAGGAGCTCTCAGAGAGTGTCATTTGCTCCAGCTGGGTTGTAATCCCATCCGGGAAAGCTGACGCCGTTCCCGATCTCACCCTTTGATCACTTCTGGAAGGGCGGTGGGTTTGGGACTCCACCGATGACCTGCCGCCAGGGCCCAGCAGGGTGGGTGGACAATGATGAATAGGTCTGAGGTACGATGTCCTACCGCAAAACACATGTGGTGTGCAGCTTCCCTCCCTCCTGCTCCTTGAAAGCCATCACAAGAAATGGGTTTCTTCTTATTTTGGCTCTGATCCAGTGAACAAAAAGAAACACTTCAGGGGAGGATGGGATTGTGCCGGTGTGCTGGAGTGATGCTGAGCAAACTTGGTCCCCAGATGGGCACGAGCTGGTGCTTGGGATCTGCAGCTCTGCTCCTCCTGTCCAGGGCCAACTCTTGGCTGCTGCAAGGAAAGTTTTTTTTTTTTTTTTTTTTTTCCCCTGGTGTGTTTTTTATTTTTTATTTTTTCTTGGTTCTGCTAAATGCCTCAGTTTTTGCAGGGAAGTAGGAATATGTTCAAGTTTATTCATTTACCTCTGTGCTACAGCACTGTAGTGTTTTGACTCCAAAGGATTCATCTCATGGCCAGAGGTAAAAATGCAAGGAGAGATCCATACTAAGGATGTGTAAAGGTGCCTCTGACTGACCAAACATGCTCTAAAGACATGTTATTTTTACTGCAATAAAGGCAGGATGTCACTGTGTCAAGGACTACATATGTAGGCTGAGACCTACTGAGCTCGTTTTGTAGGCAGATGAAAAAGACAAGAGTGGGGAGAAGAAATATTACCATGGGAAAGCAAGACACACAGAAACTGAAGTTCTTGAACTAAAGCTTCAAGCTTTGAGTAATCTCCAGTGCCATCCCACTAACTGAAGTGATTTCTTTAATTAGTACATTTCCATAATCCCTTATGTTATTGCAGCTTGACATGTTCTCCCACTGCGGCACACTGAGGCTTTGGCTGTAGAGCCGTGAAGATGAGCAAGGAAGGTGGGAAACATGGAGGTGCTAAAGAAATATGGAGTATATGGCAAAATGGGCTTTGTCTGAATTTATTCAGGAGTCTGAAAACGGTGAGAAAAGTGCTATGGTCGTGGAGGGCAGCGTGAGCTCGGGGTGCACAGCAGAAAGACAAAGAGGAGCTGGGCAACCCTTCCAAGCCCCAAAGGCTGTCAGCTCCCATGGAGAAGAAGCAGCAGCAGACTTCCCGCAGATGCCTTTCTGGCAGGCAGATGTTTCTATCTCGTGTTTGGCAACCACTGAGCGCCCAGGTTTTGGCAGGGGATGAGTAGAGGGAAAGAGGCTGAGAGAGAGCAGAAGATGCAGCCAAGGGCCTGGTGAGGCTCAAGTGTCCTTGTGCACTTTGGACATGCGGATCCCACAGCCGTAACACAGTCGGCACGTACACTCAGAGACAAACACATCACCTCCCGTGGCAGCAGTTTTCAGCAGAGTTGCCCTGGACTGATAGAGAATGCAACTAATAATGGCGTTAGGTATTTATTTTTTTTTCCATGTAACCTCCACTAGCTTCAGTGCCATTTTGTAAAACCTCTTCGGGGTAAGGTGCTGTCACTTTATTTTGTGCCTGTGCCTCGTCAAACACTGTGAGACTTTGAGTCATGGCTGGGAAATTTACACAGTGATCACTGTCTTGGGAGATATGAACAGAAGTCCTTTGAAAAGGTAGGGGTAAGTCTGAAAATCCCAGCCATTGATAAGGTTTGTGCTGTCCCAGAGGGAAACTACCAGCCTCAGTTCAAAATGGAGATAATCCCGGTGTCAAAGGTGAAATGTTTCAGGGTTGGTGGTGTTTTTACTTACTTACTTACTTATTTTGATATATTTAATCATCTAAACTCCACTAGAAAGCTGTGTTAATGGAAATGAGAAACCAGACACTAGTTTTTCCATAATGTGGTCAAGGCAAAGCTAAGCAGCATAAACTGTTGGCATTAAACTTATGTAGAAAAGTAAGAACTCTCTACATCTAATGTTTTCCGGCCTGTGATCTGTTCCTTCTATAATATTTCCTTATGGTTATGTTTCTTGAACTAACTTGAAAGTTCTTTCTACTAAAGGACTCAAAGGACCATTACCATTACAGGGACCTTACCAGTTGACCAATCTTTTCATGGCAACCTTGGGCTCTTGAGCTCAAATATATTTATGAGAAAGTTTGTATGACATGGTTACAGAAAGAGCAAAGACTTGACTTAATGCAAATAAATTAAATGTGCCTGAGACTGCCCAGTAACTCTGAGCCCATCTGGGTGGAAGAGCCTGCACCCATCCTTTTAAACTTGGGTAGGTTCCAAATCTAGGTAGCTTCACCCAAACTGCTTGTTGGGAACAGTTCTTGGCTTCTGTTGGATCCCGAACCACAGGTGAACATGTTCTTGTGCCCTGAAATGTTCTACAATGCCTTAATGAGCATTGGATAAAGCTTCTGTTGCTTACAGCACAAGGCACTTGTGAGCCATCTCTTGGTGCACAGGGTGTCAACTCATCACAGGTTGTCACTGTTTAATATTTATTAGCCCAACTCGGTGGAGTGGACACCAAGGGAATGTCCTGGGTTTCGGCAGGAGCAGGAACAAAACGTTCACCCACTACAAACCAGAAAGAGGCATGGGAAAAGCAATGGCAGTGGGAAAACAGTTGTGCCGGAGTGGTGAAGTAACTTCACAGCCTGGTGTGAGAAAATCACCCATGGCTCTTCCATTCTTCCTGGCCGCTTAATGCTGGACCTGTGAGACAAATCACAGAGGAACCAGCTGGACCCTAACAGCAGGAAATTAGAAAGCACTACTTCTTTCAGCTGTAAGTTCAAGGTTCTTTCAGCTATAAGTTCAAGGACGACAGACACATTACATACAAGTGTCCACAACAGCCTTTGTCCTTCCACGAGGGGCAGGAATCTTTGGCACCTTCATTGCATATTTTTCATAGTGAGCCCTCCTGAACTACTGTGAACGAAACAAGGTGGTTTCATCTCCACACATTAAGTTGCAATCAAGCTGAATTGGATTAGAGGAGTCTCAGAAAAGTGTAGATTATCCCAGTGGTTTCATTTTATCCCAGGTTTACATTTGTGTCTCTTCTCTCATACCAGGACCTCAGAATTTCTCATTCCCAACATTTTGCAGGGACACTAGCCTTCATCCTCTGATCAACCCAGGCACAAAGCTGAATTGCAGTAAAGATGTAACCAAGGGTAGATGGAACAGGCTTTTAACTCCTGCTAAAGAGAAATGCAGGTCTACATCATGTAGAAGGTGATAGTGACCTTTCTGGGGTATGACACACTCTTGTTTTCTCTTCTGGAGCCACTTTATATGCCCAAGTGCAAGATGAGGTCTTGGAGGGGGCTGCCAGTACCTCTGACAGGGAAAACAGAGTGAGGCAACCAGGCTGCAAGGCAAATAAATTGAAGGAATGTGGCCTCTGCTGTGCTTCCCACTCCCTGCTGGCCTTTGAAGTGAAAAAACAGTCTGGGGGCTGGAGGGAAGTCTCCTGCCTGGCAATGTGGGCTGATAATGAAAGGCTACCAAACTCATACAGACCTCGATAGAGAGGTGGTGGGGAGGGGGTACAGAGAAAGAGGAAAAAAAAAAAAAGTGTTAAAAAAAGTTATATTCACTGTGAGACAATACTCTGTGGCTGTTCTAAAAGATGACAGCTACAGAAAGTCATTTATAATTTGTCGGAAATGTCTCTTTCTGACTACCCTTGCAGAGAGGAGGAACAGGAGCAGCTGTTGGCCTCAACCCATCTCATATATTATTATCTGTCTTCAGGACCTGCTAGCAAGGGTTGGTTGTTTTTCCAGCATAAAATGTAATGGGATTCCTCGAGGTTTTACTAGATTGGTCTTTCATCATAGAAGGAGAAATGGCTGTGTGCAAACGGGCTGGAATTTTTTCTAGGGTGCTTGTATGTGCTCAGAGAGACAGTACAAGGGGGGCTGAAATGGTAGGCACGGGATGCTGAGGGTCAAATTATGGCCATTTCAGGCCAAGCGTTGAGGATAGGAAGAGAAGAGGGCACTGTGGGACCTCCTGTGAGATATGTCTACCCACCATGCTGAAAGTCTTCTGGTCCTTATACCACCTCTGACTAACACACCAGCTCTCTAGCAGAGGAGACTTTAAATAGGCTTGGATGGAGGATTGTATTTTCACAAACAGGACATATATGGCCCAGGTGAAGCAAAACGTGTTGGGGCATGGGAACCATAAAGGCTGATGGGCAGGAATGTGCACAGGAATTACACAGACTTTGTTAAAGCTTGATCTTCACTTCATGTAGTGGACACAGCTGGCAACGACAGTCTTCACAGGGCATTGGTTTAGAAGAAGCAAGAATAAATCTTCAAAGCTTTCTGTAAACCCTACAGGAATAGATGGGAGCTCATCCTGCAGCTGAAGTTAGCCAAGAGCCTGGACATCAAAAAAGCAGTAAGAGAGGATTATCCAGCGTTCCTCACAGCAGTCTTTGACTATATAAAAAAGGCTGTAAAGAGGAAGGGAATAAGCCCTTCTCCATATCCTCAGGGAGCAAGGCATGAAGTCATGGTCTTAAACCATGCCTGGGAGAGCCCTGGGAGAGCCCTGTTAAACTTGAGAGGCAAGTTGCTAACAATAAAGCCAGTTAAGCACGGGGGTAGATTGCCTGGGGAGGCTGTGATTCTTAAACCAATTGAGGTCTTTAAAAACATATTAGACAAACATCTGTCAGGAATGGCTTAGGAACAGCTGATCCTGCCTTGAGGGAAAGAAAAGGCCTTGATGACCTCTCATCATACTTCAAGCCCCCTTTTTAATGATTCTATGACTTGGCTTTCCAGCTAATCTTCACCATATTTCACACTCAAGAAATGCACCACTGTCTCAGGACCGAAGAGAAGAGTCTCACAGCTCAGGTGGATGGCAAAGGGATTCAGCAAAAACCTTCTGCAGAAGTTCCTGCACCACTAACATGCTCTTTGCATCATTGCCCAAAAGAACCATCTTGATACTTTGGCGTGATGTTTTGGTAATGCCAGTTGTGTAGTGCTGTGATATAAGCATCCTTTATGAAGAAAATTATGACTCAAACTGTTCAATTTCTTTCCAGCTTTATGAGACATCATCCTGCTTTAAATCTAGTAGAACAGTTGAGGATCTTCCCAAATGCCCCTAACTGCTCTCAGGCTGGAACTTAATGATGCTGTGCTCTATTTTCAGACTCTGCTTGCTCAAATCAACTTTGTGATTTGAACCTGGATGAAGGCAAGTCAAGGTGCTGATGTGCATTGTAAGGCACGTTTTCCACCATCGTTAGTTTTGCAAAGGAACTGTCTTAGAAGAGAAAGAGGTAACCTGAACCGAGGTTGAGGCTGTGATGTGCAAGGCACTACACTCTGAAAATCAAAAAATATTAAAAAGAAAAGGAGAATGTCCAGCCCCAGTAGACAAAATGGGCATGGAAGGGGAGAAAGAAATTGTTTCCAGCCTTATTTCACAAACCATGTTATTACGCACAATATTTTTTCTTGCTGCCTTCTCTTGGAATTGTGGATCTCAGGAAGAGCTTTGGCAGGGACCTAGGGTAAATTTAATGCCATATAATTTTCAATATGTAGAAGTTAGTTTGCAGTCTGAAAAACTCCCTTTACTATTGATGGAGAGAAATAGACAATTCCAGAGTGCAAGTCATCTGGGTGTTTTCAATCACTTATATTAGAAAATTGATAGAAGACTATTTTAGTCATCTTCTTGAGAATGACACAGATAGTCTTAAAGTACCTACTTGTGACCATGGGCCTCTTCAGGTGATCTGTGAAAATATAGATACTGAGTATACTGTTGAACTATAGATTATTTTTTCCCCTGATTTTTATTCTCTAGACTGAGGAATCCCTGAAAATGGTTTTATTGCTTATATAGAGGCCCCTGGCTCTAAAATCTGAGGGGAAGAGTGAAGAAGAAAAGTGGACACATGGTAGTCATTTTACAAGTGGTGAGTCCCCCACACAGGGGATCCGTGGTTCCCATGAAGGTCACCTACACAACATAGCAGCTGTGGTTCCCAGCTATCCCACTGACAAAGCTGAAAACTGCCCTTTCTTTTTTTCCTTCCTTCCTTTGCTGGTGAAGCTTGCCAAACTAAGACTTAGAAGAAAGCCAGGGTATTGTCAGGAATAATGTCAGATGGTCACTGTCAGGGGTGCAGGACTGTTTGGGACCAAAGGACAACTGTGAGCAGGAGGTCTCTGATTCCAGACCACCCCAGACCAGTGCTGTGCTCCAGCAAGTTTGTTGTTGTGTCTCTGCCCGTGATCAGTACCAGATGCCACAAAAAGAGCTACAAGAAGCCCTGAAGTAGGCAATGATGAAAAAGAGAGACATCTGAAGAAAGTTACTGCACCACCCTGTTATGGTTTGAATTCAAGAAAAAGGAGACTGAAACAAGGTGAAACAGAGCCAACATTTGAAAGATCCTTGAGATCCCTGTCTGAGACATGGCAAAGGGATGGAGTTAATAATGTGGAGTTAAAAACAACTTCAAGTTACCTCGGGATGGGGACTCCAAAACTCTGAGGTACTCAAAGTTGCTTTACATTTTTATAAAAGTGCTCTTTAATCCTCAAAATTTAATTTTCTTTCTGCTTTCTTATACATGCTTATAATTTAACAAGCAAGCAGAGAACCAGCCAGGACCATGAGAGCATAAGCAGACCACCAGTCAGGGAAACAAACATACTTTTTGGTGTATTCAGTTTCTGTCTGCTAGGTTATATATATATATATATATATATATGTATATATATATATATATATTTGCTTTTTCCTTTTTTAATCGGGTTGGGCCAATATGAAAGAAAATGTTAGCAAACCCCTGACTGATGTATGTCTCAGAGAGTTTGAAATGGCAGCTCCCATTTCCTATGTTTTCTGTTGCTTTTGATGTTACCTAATGAACGTAGATCTTCTAAAAGATTCTATTTAGGGGCTTTAAATCTGGAAACCATTTGACAATTAAGCCAGAAGACGCAACAGGGTGTGTTTTATGGGCCCCATTAATATGTGCCTGGGGGTGGTACTGCAGTGTGGCCTCTGCCTTCACCCACCCATGCTGTGTATGAACGGTCTGGTAAAATTCACTCTGGAGTGCTTTATTGCTATGATATCATTTTAAAAAAAGGGGAAGGGGACAACAGTTTATTGTTGTAAGAGAAAACCCAGCCAAGATTTGAAGACAAAAACAAATTACAACAAATAAGCTTCCCTCTGATCACTTCCCTAACACACATAGGAAATACCTCTGCCACTTCAGGGTGGCCACAGTGCTTGGCAGTGTGAGCTATGTCTGCTCTCTCTGCTTGCACTGCAGGTAAAACATGTCCAAAAGTCACAAAATCTCCAAATCCCCATGTGGCTGGTGGTGTCGGGCAGCTGCGGGTCCCTGTGGTGCCAGCCCTGCTCCAGCAGGGCCACCCCGAGCAGAGGGCCCAACCCCACGTCCAGGCGGCTGCTGGAGATCCCTAAAGAGGAGCCCCCAGCCCCTCTCTGGGCAGCTTGTTCCAGTGCTCATTCACCCACACATTAAAGAAATATTTCCTGAAAATCTGCTGAAGTCAACAGCATCAAGGCTACTCTTAGTGTCCCTGAGGGTTTTGCTTTATGTCTCCTCTGAAGGCCACTTCTCTCTGACTTGGACTATGGCATGAACGTGTTTCCAAGGGCTTTGAATTGGTGGCTTTGGGCCTTTGCTGTATTCCATAGTCTCGCCATGCAAACCTGGGGTCTTTTTTTTGAGCTGCTTGCTGCCATGGACCAGAGACTGGAAAGGAGCATCAACCAAAGGACACGTCTATCAGCAGCATCCTGCATGGGAAGACTAGAAGGGCATGCAGTACTTCTGAGAGCTGTCCTACAGACGAGGATAGGATGGGTGAGGTGAGCAGTTTCAGAACTTGCTAGGTAACTATGCTACCCTTTTTCTGAAAGATCTCAGCTTTCTAGGTGAAATCACTTTTGGTGTTTTGTAGAGCCCTGAATACACCATGGACTCAGCTCGTGATGCAGGTCATGAAATGCCTCTGTAGCCAAAGTAAGAATAAGATGAGGCTGAGGCTGCCAGATTCAGAGATATGAGGACTTGACTCTCCAGGGCCCTTCAGCTGGCATTGCTTTCAAACCCTATGGTCCTCCAGAATATTATCACTGTCAAAAAAAACAAAACAAAACAAAAACAAAAACAAAAACAAAAAACCCTCCACTCTGCTTTATGGCTCCTAAGGTACACGGCTACAGACTGTTACTCCTCTCTGAGCTGAGGACATGAATGAGCTTTCTGTTTGGAAAGCTTTCAGAGACGTGCTGAAGCTGGTTCTTATACAACCAGCAAAGGGAACCATCAGGGCAAAACATGCCTGAAAGGAGAAATTGAAAACAGCCTTGGAAGAAAATGTGTATACATGTGGCATGACATTTATTTATTATCCTGGGCTGCAGAGCTCTTGCCCAAGCAGAGTTGAAAGCTTAGTGAAAACGGTGGATTTTTCTAAGCTCTACCAGGATTTAGACCCTCCAGCAAATGTATAAACAAGGAACATTTTCAAAGTCTTCTCCTACTAATGGTTATTCATAACTGTTTTAGGGACCTGCTGTTCCATCTGACTGACAGCACTGAAAAGAAAAAAGATCCCAAATGTGGTCTTTCTACTCCATGATTTGCCTAACAGCTGGACATAATGCAAAGCCCATTTTCTGCTCCTGCCACAGCTGCTTTGACATCTGTGTAATGGAGGAGAAGCAATGGGGATTGATTGGGCTTGGGAGATTAAAGATAATTGCTTTTGCTTCCCATGGCTCTGAGGAAGAGGATGAAGGACCAGGCCTTGCTGTAGAAGACCCCATTGAAATCCTTGGCAGCAAGTGAGGAAAAACACACTGACACCTGACTTGAGAGAGGAATTGCTGTAAGGAGACATTGAATGCCAGGACCAGCAGTCTCCATACCTGGCATCCCTTCCCTTGGGCAAGTGCAAATCTCTAGCAAAATACTCTAAATTTTCCTGTGCCTCCATTTCCCCTACCACATGTGGATGATTGTTCTTCAGCACCCTCCGAGGAAGGCTGCAATGCCCAGATCAGTGCTGTTGGCTAACCAGCAACCTGGTGGGAGGGAGAGCTGATCTTGTCTTGGTCCAGGGAGAAGGACTGGGCAAAACTTGATATTTCCTCCAGACCAATCTTTTGTGATATTACAGGAATACCTGGGCGGGCAAAATTGTCAAAGATTCAAGATTTGACTTTTTAGGGCAGGGCTCTGATATTTTAAAAGATCACCTTGGTTTTCCTTTCACTTTCTGTGGATGAACAGGGCATTTCGACTTCCCACGCTGGTAGTCCATCATGTTTTGAATTGTTCAGGGATTATTCAGAGCCAGGAGCTTCATATTATAATCATTCAGAGTCTGGTTTTGAGAATGGGCCCTCCAAAAATGCTGTACGACATGCCATGAAGTCTAACCAAGGTCTCCTACGACAGACTGCTCGACTCAGTATAATCAGAGCCTCAACAGACTAGGTACAGTAGTCTCTTATGAAAACCTTGTAATGGTGCAGTTCCCTAGAGGTTTTCCTGATCCTCATGAGTGGTGACTGTTCTGGGCATGTATGTAGCCTGTGGTACAGAAGAGCCTTTCCCTTTCCTTCACCCAGCTCCTTGCCTTCAGCAAGAGGAGCCATCTTGTAGCCACCTTGCTAGCCCTGTATTTGCAGCGAATGGACCTCTGCTGCCACCTAACCCTCATCCTTGACTGGCAGGTGAGTGCAACCATCTTCATGTTAAGTGTCCCAAATACCAGGAGCAGTGCAGCCAGCAGGGCCAGGGAGGTGATTGTCCCCCTGTGCTTGGCTCTGCTGAGGCCGCACCTCGAGTGCTGGGTTCAGCTTTGGGCCCCTCACTACCAGAAGGACATCGAGGCCCTGGAGCGTGTCCAGAGAAGGGCTGTGAAGCTGGGGAAGGGCCTGGGAGACAAGTCCTGTGAGGAGCGGCTGAGGGCACTGGGGGGGTTGGGGCTGGAGAAGAGGAGGCTCAGGGCAGAGCTTATTGCTCTCTGCAACTGCCTGAGAGGAAGGGGTGGGGAGCTGGGGGTCAGCCTCTGCTCACAGGTAACCAGTGATAGGGGCAGAGGGAATGGCCTCGAGTTGTGCCAGGGGAGGCTCAGGTTGGCAATGAGGAGACATTTCTGCTCAGGAGCAGTCAGGCATGGGGACGGGTTGCCCAGGGAGGTGGTGGAGTCCCTGTCCCTGGGGGTGTTCAAGGAGAGGTTGGACATGGTGCCTGGGGACATGGTTTGGTGGTGACATTGGTGGTAGGGGATGGTTGGACCAGATGACCTCGGATGTCTTTTCCAATCCTAATGATTCTGTGATTCTATCATTCTATGAAATACTTACAAACAAACTTGGGGCCAGTCTTCTCAAAGTTCCCAAAGCCCCCTCACTTCCATTTCCTTTTCCCCCTTCTCTCCCAGTTGTCATTCCACCCACTGCTCCGAACATTATCACCACAATCAAGGACAAAGTTGATCTTTCTAGTGATCTTGAAACATCTTTGGATCCAAAACTTACATACTGACACTCATTGTTAGCTCTCAGTACGAGTACTACAACATGCTGAGCACATCTCAGGAGGGTAACAGATCTGGAAAGACAAGGCAAGCATTTCTGACTCTCCCCTGCATTTTATTTATTTATTTATCGCATTTGTCTCAAGAGCAATAAGTGGGTATCTTACATTGACTTATTTGTTTATTCAAAAGGGGAGGGGAGGAGGGGAGAGAACATTTGAAATGAATTTCACAGAGGTTTCTCTCTCTGCCCTTGACTCCAACCCAGGAGAATGTTTCGCTGAGATGATGTGAATGCAAGATTTTATTAAAAGTAAACCAGCATTATAGGAAAGGAAGCCATGAGTTGTTGTTAATGCCAACCAAACAAACCTGAGCATTAGGCAATATAAATATAATCTACATGATGATTCACATATGTTTTCTGTCTATCTGCTATAAACTGCAACACCCCACTCAGGGTATAAAACAAAGCACCTTTTTTTGTTTATGTGTATCAAATGCTTCTTTCTTTCTTTCTTTCTTTCTTTCTTTCTTTCTTTCTTTCTTTCTTTCTTTCTT
>CM021697.1:197303882-197317448 GCA_011074415.1 Stictonetta naevosa | reverse complement strand
TCTTCCTTTCTTCCTTTCTTCCTTTCTTCCTTTCTTCCTTTCTTCCTTTCTTCCTTTCTTCCTTTCTCTCTTTCTCTCTTTCTCTCTTTCTTTCTCTCTTTCTTTCTCTCTTTCTTTCTCTCTTTCTTTCTCTCTTTCTCTTTCTTTCTTTCTTTCTTTCTCTTTCTTTCTTTCTTTTTCTTTCTTTCTTTCTTTCTTTCTTTCTTTCTTTCTTTCTTTCTTTCTTTCTCTCTTTCTTTCTCTCTTTCTCTCTTTCTTTCTCTCTTTCTTTCTCTCTTTCTTTCT
Organism: Stictonetta naevosa; assembly: GCA_011074415.1. NCBI lineage: Eukaryota > Metazoa > Chordata > Aves > Anseriformes > Anatidae > Stictonetta > Stictonetta naevosa. The sequence continues at coordinate 197,317,163 of CM021697.1, read as the reverse complement.
CTCTTTCTCTCTTTCTTTCTCTCTTTATATTATGTGTCCTTCAGGAGATATTTTCTCTGTCCTGATCAAACCTGCTAGGTTGTCAGGCCTAATCTGTCAGCTCCATGAATTGTGCCTGACATTTTACAACATATTCTCTGTCTTTCTGCAAGAAAGGTAAGACTATGAAGCAATTCCACCAATGACTTAAGAGAGAATGGCCTGTGGCCTATGCCTTTGTGCTGAAATACCTCTAAGCTCTTGTTCAAGCCTCTGGCATTTTTGCCATGGGGGTATGAATGCTCCACACTCTGCTCCTCACCAAATGGACTTTCAGCTGAGGCTTCGCTTATTTTCTGTAAGTGGAAGAGATGCATTCAGCTCGATCCAGCTGCCTGACCACAGTTTTATCAAGTGACTCAAGAGCATGTGCCTGCCCAGACAGTGCCTGTGGAGGTGCTGAAGCTGGAAGAAGGAGTGATGCTATCCTAAAACCTTGCCTGATTCAGGCTCTGGATGGCCAAAAGCCTTCAGTCATGAGATCCAGCTGTGGACATGACTTATTTAAGTCACCACTTGAGTCACAGCCGTCTAAATCAAACCTTTTAACTTTGTAATTCACCCCCCGACAGGCAACTACCACACCTCATCTGGGACTGTGCCAGTTAATACTTTGAAGATGCTTTGCCATTGTTTGAAGCCATTGTCTGGCCAACAAGACTCACAGAGCTATTGCCAAAAACTGCGCACTTTCTAAATATCCCTTACTCTGCTAGGGCCAGGTTTTCTGACATCAGTGTTAGTACATTGAATCTCCAAGGAAATCTGAAACTCTGCAAGAACCTGGAGCTTTTTCTCATCAGCTGCAGTACAGCAAAGGCAACACAGTGTGGTGCTTGGCGGTATTGTACTGACACCAGTTTCGCCTTAGGATGTAAAAATCAGGGTGTAGACCAAGTCTGATCATTAAGCATGGTGTAGGATATAGAAAGTGTTGGTGTGCCCTAAGGGAAAAAGGCCATCTCTGTGTGGATCCATCCCATCTAACTTCAGGAATGAGAATAATCTCAAATAACTGTGTTTTCAGTATAGATATTCATCTCTTATTTGAGCATTCAGGCTTTCATGAGAGTAAATGGAGATCTAGTTAGCACAGAGAATAAAGAGTAACAGTAAATGAAGTACATTAAGTAGACAAAAAATAATACATATAAAATCTGTATCTGTTTGGCTGGGTTGCACCCTAAAATTCCATTTGCTATATTGAGTAGGTTTTGCAGCATGGACTCCATTGACTTGCGCGGAAGCCTGGATTTCTGTCTCAGAGGAAAACACGTGCTTTGTAAACCTACAATGCATGAGATAAATCCCACCCTACATGTTTATGTTGCGAGTAATTATTCATTTGGACTCTCAGCAGTCAAGAGAAGGAAGCAGGGGCATGCAGGATGTGATTCATCTCATCTCAAACAGATAACTAAAACAGATTAAATGATCTGTGTGATACATGTGGCCATTTCTTTCTTTCGACTGAAATGAGAGCTCAGGGTGTCCAGTCTGGATGCAGACATACACACTGCTGACATCCAAACACGAGTGAGATGAATCCTGCCCAATCTACCTTCTCAAGGTTGGATTGCCTTTTAACTAAATTTCATCCTGTATTTGCATTCCTTCCTGAAAACTGCTGTGTTACTGACATGGCTTGGCTACTGTCCCCTTCCCCAGCTGAATTACGAAAGAAAATGAGTAATCACAGTCTGTATCTTAAAGCACTTCAGGATATAAAATGCAGTATGAATTTAAGTTATTAGATGACATCTCCAGAAGCCACCTTAATTTGACTTGACAGTTCCTTCTGTCTTTCAACATCGACATTTCTCAGATTGTGTCTCCTCAACCTCACGATCCTAAAGAATTTTCCAACTTCCTCTACTCACTCTTTTGGCACTGGGGGAACTCATAAAATAATGTTAAAGAAGGCATTCTTGGTGAGCATGTGTCTCTGTGTGTGTGTTTCTATGTGAAATATTTAATAATCTATTGAAAGACACAGTTAATGAAGACACTTTATATGCCAGATTTGATTTCTTTTGAGTTGTTAGGGCTTAGCAGTAATCATTACAAAAATCTTTGCCTTCAACTTAGAGTAGAGAGGGAGTGTGAACAGGAAGGAAGGAAATAGAAGTTTTATAATTGTGCTAATAAGAAAATGAGCTAGTTTTATATGACATTATGTTAAGAGTTACTGCCAGTTTTGTCAAAAATGGCCCGTAGTTTCTCATACCTATGTATATATATATAATAGAGTGGAGGATAAAATCCCTCTATTGGGTAGACAGGATAGGTGAGCTTTCTATGCTGTGCGTGATAAATATGCAGGAGGGAGAGGAGGAATTTACATTTCAGGTCTTTGTTGGCACAAATGTAAATGGATGTAAATTGGGTTGTGGGTACTTTGAAGTGGAACAAGGCATCAGAGAAATGTGGTTCTGGGAAAGACTTGTAATAATATTAAAGGTGTGAATGGGAACATATGGCAGGGTACCTGTGACAGCAACATTTAGATCAAACGACTTGAGAGGGCTCTCATTTTCCATGGTCTTCTTTCATGTATCGAGTTATAATGATTTTCCTTTCCTCCTGGCTCCTGTGTTAGCAACTCCAAAGGGATTCTGCGAGGCATAATGTTAGGACCTCAGTCCTTTCCCTGTGCTGGGATCTGAATTTGAAGATTTGTGCCATTTCCTCAGTAGAAGGAGGCAGAAAATGGTGGTGGTGGTCATGCAGTGCATCTAACAGCATGCTGAGCTCCTGTGGAGCATGGCCGTTGAGCTCATCACTGAGGTCTCTGCATGGTCTTGCACAATGATTGTCTGCACAGAGGACACACCTGGTCCTAAAGGTGGCCTGGAGATGCTCTTCAGAAAATAATACAGACACCTCCCATTTCTTTAAGTCCAGCCAGGCTTCCCAAAAGGGCTGCATAGGGCTGTGCACTGTTTTTATGGGGGTTGGCAAGATTTTGTGCTATCCCTAAAGGAAATTTTGTAAATCTATAGAGAAACAAAAACGGAAGACATCTTAGAGGATCTTAGAGGATCTCATGATTTCTCTTTCTAGACCAAGAAAGAATCAATTATCCCTATGCCATTCCCTGCAGAGGTTGATCTTAACTCTATGCTCTAAGAGATTCTGCTTAAAGACTTGTAGTGTTGGAGACTACACAGACCTCAAACAGCTGATTCTAGAGTCCTGGTCTCTGTCAGTGAGTTTTCCATAAAAAAAAAAACAGATCTTTGTCTGATCTGAATCATCCTTGCTGCAAGGGAACTTCACAATTTCTTACCATGTTTACTCTTGCCTAAATAATGCTAAATGGACGATGCTGTTCTCCCTGCTATAAAAAAGGGTCTTTAGTGGTTCATATGGGCCAGAGTAGAAGATAGTTTAGATTCTCGGCTGATTTCAAGGTTTCATCTTGAGAAGGCATTAAAAGCAACCATTGCTATTCAGGGAACAAAGCACAGCTGTGTGGAAGGCAAAGCAGAGAAAGGAAGGATGTCAGTGTTGGGCACCAAGGATCAGAGTGTGATGGTATCATCGCTACAGATGGATTCTGACTCTTGCCCTCTGCACTTGACACAGCTACTGCTATAGATAAATTCAGTAGCTTCTGATGGATTTTTTATTTCCTGGAATGCCTTCCCCTTATGCCTCCATTAGAAGGAGGATGGACACTCATTTTTGAAGATCCATTTGCTCAATGGCCATTTCAGAAGTCCTGAGATTTGTAGGTCGTGTCAAGAATGGCTAGTTAGAAAAGATACCACATCTTTGCTAGTTAGAGGTATTTGTGAACACTGGACTTCACCCAGCCAAGGTTTACGTGAATTTTAAGATATTTCTTAAAAACAAGGTATCCCTTCTCAAATTCGTCATTTAACCATATCAAAAGAAACTATGGAGGGGATAAAAAGGTTTTGTCTCACACGGGAGCTCACACAGAAGTTGTAGCCCACCGTTTTTAGTGGGACCTGCAATGGGTTGGAGGTGGTGGCAGACCTGGGATTCTGTCCTGCTGGGCCATGACTTATTTTATTCATTTGTTTTTGAGGAAGAGGGCTTTGGGAAAAACACACAAACAAACAAAAAAAACTTCCTTGCATTCAGAGCAGGGTCAATAGCAACCTGATCACCAGACTCTGCTCTGCAGTAATCCTCAGGATCTGGTGGAACTGTGGACAGGGAGGGTGTAAATGCTGATTAACAGCCCTTGACCTTGGCAAATTAGGCACAACAGCAGGAGAGTGCTGGAGCTTCAGACATGGCTCTTGAGCCAGTCTTGGGCTCCTTTTCTCTCCCACCCACTCTGGGCTCCTTCCCCAGGTCCTTTCCTCCTGTCCCTTCTTGCTTCGCTTGGTTTGGAGTTTGGAAGAGCCTTGCTTTGCTCCAATGGCATGGAGGAGCGAGTCCTTAATTAAGGACACAATTAAGCCCAAACCTGTCTGCTCAGATGAAAGCGTATCCCAATGAGCATGACAAATCTTGCTTCTCAGCTGGTGCAAATCCATACTTCTCCTGGTTTCCCAGAAAGTGCCCACAGAGCCTATGTGCAAAAGATAAGCCAAAAGTCGACACTGGAAGCTTGCAGAGGAATTCTTGGACAGAGCGCGAGCAATCTGGTTCACATCAGCCCTTTAGCTTATTCATTCCTGCATCAACAACCAGATGTTTAATGCTCAGGGCAAGGGCTGGTGAGTGACTCCATCTCCCTGGCTTACAGGAGCTGCTGTCTGCTTGTCCTATGGCAGTGAGGGAAGTATTTTGGGTCAATGGGGAGGCAAACAGAGTAATAGTGTTTTCAGGGACCCTTTGCAAAAGGTATCTTGGCAGGTATCTTATGTGCTGCATCCGTCTTACATCCCTGCAGAGTTCAGCTGCAGTCCAGAAGGGACATGTACATGTGGGAGAAGGGGGTGTCAAGCTCCAGGACCACATAATTAATTAGTGGTTTTGAAAGGAGGTTGAAGAGATACTGGACACGAGTCTCAAACCAGTAAGTTTCAGGCTCAGGAGAGAAACAACTCCCAGCTACCAGAGATAGAAGGCAAAAAAGTTCAGCTGTATGGACATGAAATATGTTATGCCAGTTGCACTCAGGGTTGGAAAATTTTTGCTAGTTTATTTCATGGAGCTGAGCATCTGTAGCTATAGGATGGCTCAGTGTGGACCCACAGATACTGCATCACGTGGGCTGTGGATATGGGGTGCCTCTAGAGATTGTCTGAATCATTGCCAGCCTTTTGGGATGAGACAATCCCTAATCAAAATTCAGAAGCAAGTTCCCTAATTTTTAATTCTAACCTTTTCCTCCTAAAACTCCATTTTTAGTGAGCTGTCTGACCTCCCCTCTCCACTTCTGCTGTGTTCCCTCCTTGTCCCTACTACTGTCTTCCAAATTCAGAACCTACACTTCATGCTCCCCTATATTGTCCCCTTCCCAGTGAGCACTGCCACTCTCCCAAATCCCTGCAATCTTCCTGCAAAACCTCCCGTCCTCTTCTCATCTGGAAATCCACGCTCCAGCACCTTCCCAGGTGGAACACAAAGCGTGTTGGAGTACAGGGAACTCCAGACCAATGCATTGCATGCTATCAGATGCTGGTGGCTCCAGCATGGATGTTTATGCATGCTTTTACCTCGGCCACCTCAGTGGCCACTGTCTCTGCCTCTAAGTGCTGGAAGACGACCTGTTTCATTTCTGAGAAGGCAGCTTTTCCTCTCCCTGGTTTAACAAGTGCATTCCCTTGCAGAGAGAAGAATGTCTCCGAGGACTGTGGTTTTTGGAAACGTGTCTGAACTGCCCAAGCGAACGTGTGGGAAGACCATAGTCCTTTAGCACTCGTCTGCTTGCCTCTTGCACTCCGTATTATTTGGTTTGGATAAGGGCCCTTGCACCAGAAAGCCTGAACCTGCTTCTGAAGGACTGCTGGAATACGTGCTGGGGAATATACAGCAAAGGGGTAAATCCCCCAGGAGAAGGAAAGCTTTTCCAGACAGTCCTGAGATGCTGCTCCTGAGATTGTCAGTGTTTAAACCCAGAGTATAAGGACGGACGGGGTGTGCTTTATTTATTTATTTTCTTTATTTATTTTCTTTTGTTTTTAAAGCCTGTTAGTGCAGGAAAAAAGGCAATGTGCTAGGTAGGTGCAAAGCTTTCTGAGCTCTGTCCAGATGTCTCAGACCTGTCCCATGAGGTTGTCCTTTAGTCTGACCTCTGTGGGACTGCAGGACAGCCTACCTGCTCCTACAACCCCCTCAAACAGGGACTTACAGTCTAAAATCCTGTACAGAAATAACATTCCTGCGGATGAAGGAGGTAAACTCGTATCTCAGTGATCTTTTGGAGAGCGCCCGATGACGGCTGATGTCACAATCCCTTGGTATGCATCCCCAGCCACCCAGCCAGCACTGCACAACCTCAGCACCGTGCCTCGGTCCAGGCCGAGAGCTTCGAGCTCTTCAGCTCAGCCCTGCAGGCTTGTCGGCAGCCACATGTTGTGGGAAGGATGTATTCGCTTGGCACCGGCCTTCTTGTTCTACTGCTGGGGCAGCCAAATACGAAGGCAGACTTCTCGAGGTAGAATGGAAGTGTCAGGACTCTCTGTGCAACCAAATACCTCCAAATCACCCAGCCAGTCCTGCCCATGGGTGTTTTGGAAAGGCTTTTAGCTACAAGGAACTCCTGCAGCCTTTAAATCCCAGGGGTCTGGGTAATACAACCATTCAGATCATCCCAGAGACCTTTTTTTTTCACCCTTTGGGGCCCAGACATGAAGGGATGGAGACAGCAGCTTGGGAAGCCTCGTGGCAGCAGACTGCCCCAACAAGCAGAGTGCAGAAGTTGCAAGATTCTCATTTCTTTGCAGGAAAACTGGAAGTCCAGGAGGACTGGCCCAAGGCAAGCCTTCCAAACTCGAGATTCACATCATGGGATTTTCATCCTCCATGAATCCATGAATCCATCCATGCATCTGCAAGCCTAAGACTCGTCCTGTCTCACCTTGGTAGGCCATCAGCATCTCCAGAGTCCCATTTGCCCATTTTCTGAAGCCTTGAGGAACTCAAAACCTTGACATGCAGAACAGAAAATAGCTAAATTTAACTGTGGTGCCCTCGGCCCCGCAGAAGTCATGCTGTGGATCAGCTCTGGAGCTGGAAATGAAGCTGCTTGTCTTCAGGCGAACCAGATGGCTGTGTAACCTCAAAGCTAAACGTCTTCATAGCCCAGACACTGATGACGCCGAGCAGTTCATGTGGCAGGACTGCCCAGGAGCCGTAGAGCTGGAAACCCTGCCTCTCAAGCAATGTTGGCAGGAAAACAAGAAAAAAAAATCATCAAAGCAGAGAGGAGTGAATAGAAGAAAGAAACTAGTGCAGAAAGAGACAGATGAAGCACATGTTGTGCAAAGTTGTACCACTGAGCACACCATCCCAGCTGCTTGCTGTGCAGGGGCACATGGTGCACATGCAAAGCATCGTGAACATAATTTCTTTTCTCTCCCTCCCTTCCCCAGCTATGAAGGAGAAAAACTTGAAAAAAAAAAAAAAAGAAAAAGAGTCCATCGGATAAAGCTGAGGCGTAAACCTGAAAGGCGAGATGCTGCAAGGCTGAAGTGAGGAAGAAACAGCACTATAAAACAAGGGCAATCGTGTTGTGCAGCTTGGAAAACAGTGTGCTCATTAATGTTCCTTCTTCCCGTAGTCTAAAGAGGAGAAGGTTTAAAGTGCATGTCATCTGAGCTTGACTGAAGTTAAAATGAGTGCAGCTGAGGCTGAACAACTCCGAGGAAAGCAACCAGGACGATCAAAGGATACGCATACATGTGTGCATGTGTGCTGCCCGTTACCCCTGCAGCCACACACAAACGTGTGTGTGGCAGGGGGAAGCTCTGTGTGTCCATGCAGCACCTACTGCAGTGGCTCTCTGCTTCTTCCTAGTGCCCTTAATCACTGTTTCCAACACGATTAGTCATGATTTAGACCACCTCGCATGGAAATCTTGGTCTGTCTCTTCTCTCTGCATTGTGATTTAGCCCTGCACAACCAGCAGCAGGAGGTGGAGATTCGGTTATTTAATGGCTCACATGTCCCAGCTCAGGGTCATTCAATACCTGGTTCTAGCAGCTTTCTGACCCATGCCAGAAACTGCACAATAAACAAACAAACAAACAAACAAATTAATTAATTAAAAAAAAAAAAAAGGTTTTCATGGTAGGGACAGACACACAGGCTCTTTGGTCTTAATTAGAGCAGGCTGAGCAGCTCAAGGATGCTCTAATTGGCATTTCTCCCCTGCCCATCCATCTGCCCAGCTGCTGAGGCTGGTGCTAAGCTGTAGAAGAAGCAGCAGAGCCACGCTTCGGAGGAAGACACCATGTGTGCCCTGCAAATCAGCAAGGTGTAAGGACTGTCAGCACTGCAATTCCCCAAGGACGTTCATGGACTTGAGGCAGTTTTCCCTTTTGTCTTTTATTAACTAGGCGAGGAGTTCCTAAGCAGGAAAATGTGTTTTGGAGTTATTATAATACTATTTATTATAATTATTGTAATTTCAATTTCTGATTCTATTTTTGTATGAGTATAAACAGACAGCGGTTTTACTAAAATCACTGGAGCATCCCCAGCATTCATGAAGAAAGTCACAGTCTTTGGTAAACGCATTTTGAAAAAAAAAAAAAAAAAAAGCTGCTTCATTGTTTGTGCTCACAGGAACAAATGTGATGAACCAGACTATTGCTATTGTAAGTGAGTGAAGCTCCAAGGATTACATCAATTTCCATTGCCTAGGGATCTCGATCCCTTTTCATTGGCTAGGGACCTGGCACAAAGCTAATCAGTTCTGGAACCTTGGCATAATATCACCATATAAAGTCAAGGATGCTCTAAGCCCGGTGATGGGAGGGGTTTTTCTGTGTCTGCTCAGTCATGTTTGCTTAGGTTTGAGCTCACCACCAAGTCGGACACCACGTTGCTCAGATGTTGATGCACAGTCCTCTTCTAGGAGGCAATGCTAGCAGCTGGCTGCGTGCTCCCTGAATGCCTTCAACGTCTGCTCCAGAATTTGCTCCCAGGTTGTCTGAAAAATTTCCAGGGTGGGATTAATTCCCTCTAGCATAGCATTTCCTCTAGCATACTGATAAATCAGATGTGTTGGCCTCTCTAGTGGTCTTTGGTACCAAAGGACGGAAGTAACCAACTCCTGAAGGCAACAGTCTGGATGTAACTGGGGCACCATCCTAGAACGAAATGGCCACCTTACAGGTGGTCCCTCTTCTCTCCTGTGCAGATGTGTATAGACATGGACACCTAAATACAGGGTCTACCTCCAATTTCTAGTCCAAACTTGATCAGTGCTGTTACAGCTGATGCTTTTGATGCCGTCTTTTCCTACAGCTTGCATGTTTGTTCTCCTTTGATGGTGTTTCTCTCGTGATGTTAATGCTGCCAGCGGTGCTCAGCCATCCAGATGGCTCAGTTGCTGGAGCATCGATGGCAAAGGTTCAGCTCATGCCAAGTGCAATGCTCTCAGGCAGTGCTCTGGATCTTCCTGTAGCTGACACGGATCACGGGCTGTCCTGTTGGCATAACCACCCTGGTGGACCTCACTGTCAGAGAATTGTCTTGGGAATTTTTAATAAGCCTCTGCCGATGTAGCCTATGGAGCTGGTTGTTTTCCTCAGCTGAACAAACCAGGCTTTTACCAAGCATCTTACCTGAGACACTTTTATAACTGCAGTTGTTCTTTTTAAGGTCCCTGTGTTCAAACAGACAATTTCAGGTCTTTTTTTTTTTTTTTTTTTTTTTTTCCGACTGTTACCTCCAATCGACGAGTTTCTACCTTAGCCCCTAAGTGCAGTCTCTTCCTGTTACTGCTAAAACACACCCTTTTCTCTCACTCAGCCTTCCTCCAAGGTCATCCGTATCATATTCTGATCCTTCTCTGCAACAGCGATGCAGTCGCTCAAGTTTGTGTCATCAGTAGATCTCATGACCAGGCACCTACTTTCCCTCTGCCAAGTTCATTAAGGAAAATATTTAATAAGATCGGTCCCAGGACTGATTATTAAGGAACACGACGGAGTTTCTCTGGATTTACTCAGAAGTAACAGACAGCAAATGTTGGCCCCAGATGGTATTTTGTTCAAAACAAAATAATGACTTCCATCTGTCTCATCACTTTCCAAACTGAGGTCTGTGGAGCACTTGCTGGTGGTCTGCACAGTGCTGGCTCTTTGCAAGGTGCTGGCTCCTCCTTGTTATTTCCAGCTGCTAAATTCTACTAAATTAATCTAAAGCTTACAGTAAATGTTTTCATAATATTATTTTCATGTGTAAGTAACTGTGGGAGTTGCTGGTGGGACCATATGTGATCGGAAGGCGAGCTCACCTGTGAGATAATTCCTGAACTGGGATGTAGTCCAAGTGACCTAAGACCCAGGGAGCTTCTTATCTGCTTATTAATAAAGAGTTTGCTATTTATGTCACAGTAGCACTGAATAGTCCTAAGCAGGGAAATGACTATAAATAGGCTGAGCCTTGAACAGGCTCCTGCTGAAGGCAGTCCCCATCTCCGAGCGCTTGCAAGCTGCTTTGCCAAGGGGAGGAGAAGCAGAAGACAGGTAAAAAGAGACATCGAGACACAGTTGTTTTGTCACAGTGAGACTTCTTCTATCCCCTGTGGCTGTCACGTAGCCATCATGCCATGCAGCTGCAGCATTGGAGCATGCATCCGAGATGCACGTTGTTCATAGCGTCTGCACATCTTTAGGGCTCAGTTTGCAAACACCCAGAAACTCACTCACTCGAGCCAATCCAGGCATCTGCTGGTTTGAGAATAATTTCTGGCTTGCCTGGAGAGGATGCCAGGACTTGTAATACCAGCTTCAAAAAAAAAAATAATCTGTCAGAATACAAGGCATGGAGAAGAGCCCAGGACAAAGAACTGAGCAGATGAAGTCTGTCCTCTGACCCTTTATTTTTTCTCTGGTGGTGAGGTTGTGGACTAGGCACTGGGTTTGTGCAGAATCTGTCCTAGTGCTTTTGTGGTAAAATAAAATAAAATAATACATATATATATATACCCTAATTCCCCAGTGGCTGTTCCAGTAGAGTCTGTGCACTTTCAGCACCAGGACAGCCAGCTACGTGTTGCAATACTGATTTCGTCTGTAGTGTCAATGAACATTTAGCTAATGGCCATGGTACTTAAACTCAGCTTGCTGCTGTTATTACCAGCGTGAAAAGAAAATGCCACGGTGCCAAGGGAAATATGTTTTTCTCACTCCTCCTGAGCCACCTTGCAATTCCAATGGCAGCATGTGAAAATCTGGAGGAAGGAAAATGTAGCTTTTGCTATGTTTTATGGTTTATGAGTCAATAGTGAAGCAACAAAGAAATAATAATAATAAAAAAAATTAAAACAATAAGAAAGGTTTGTACAGGTTTTTCTTTCCTCTGCTTTACTTGTGTTTTACAGTGAGACCAGGTAGAAATGCACAATTGTTTTATAACAGTTGAAGCAAAGCTTGGTTGCTGTGACTTCAGACTTAGGTATTTCTCTACTGTTGTGCTCTTTGGATATGCAAGTTCTTGATTTTTGCATGACACTTGTTTAGAAATGCAAGCTGAGACCAAGGGTCTGTGATGCTAAGACCTAAATTAAGATGAGTCCTTGTCCCGAAGAGCCTGTAACTGCCAATACAGATAAAGAAAATATTGAAATCTCTGCTTTGGAAAGAGGGAACTAAGAGACAGAAAGATGAATTGACTGCTTCAGGGGCCTCACAAGAAGCCTGATGCATGAGCCAGATCAGCTTTTTAACCACAGAACTATGCTAGCATCATTTCAAGCTTCTTCCCATATTTCCAGTTTCTCCAGAGATCTTTCAATTTACGTAGTGTTTAGCTGCCAGTGGTCATTTGGACACCCTCATAGCTGTCCTTATACTGGGAAAGAGTACCAGGGTCTAGGTAATTTCTGCCTTAATTAGTTATTTGTATTTTACTGATACAGCTGATGGGGTCCTAGGCAGAGGAGCCAACATGATCACCCTGGAGTTGAACCAAAGCATTGACTAACCAACAGGCTGAACATCTACTGAGCTTCTTCAGAGCTCTGTCTAGCAGTAGCAGCAGAAATAAAGATCCCAGACTTCCGGAAACAAGATTTTAAAAAAATATTCCCAAAAAGAAAGACACAGCAAGATCCACTGGGCAGTTCCCTCTAACTAGATCTCCCCAGGCTTATCATTCATTTCTTGTCAGACAAAGGTTCTGTATGGAAAGAGCATTGAAAGAAAATTGTCCAGCAGTTTCCTCATGGGTAAAGGAGAGATGCACACTTCAGGGAGTGACTAAGATGACAAAATACAGGATCCCAGGATCCCCAAAATAGGCCAGACAATTCCTTGGCTAAGAATGCTGACTTCTTGCTGTAGCACAGGGTGAGCAGCTCATACCAGAGCAGGCTTTAAGAACTGGTCCAATGACCAGCCCCGAGCCACCATTTCCACAGTGAGTACAAAGTGGAGTAGGACCAATCTGACTCTTCATGTCCATGTGCATCAGAGCACGGATTGTGTTTTGTAACCACCAGGCAGAAAGGTGGGCAGAAGAGAGACAAAATACACTGCTCTTTTAGTCTGTATCACAGGACAATTTTCTTGACTGTATTCAGGAGATCTATTGCATGCTACAAACCAGGTTGTCTCCATATTGTTGCCATATTGTCTCCAAATCCTCCTAAGCAGGTCCTTCCCTTGGCCCAGATCAGTCTCAGTGGCTCCTTGTGATGACAGTCGTGGTTGTACAGAAGTGCTGTTGCACAGCTACATTCAGTCTCAACATTTGAGGCTTTCCTCCTAATTTCATCTCTCTTTGCAAAGCAAAAACTTTTATGGGACTGAGGTTGTAGTGATTGTATCGGGGGACACTCGTGGTCTTTGACAAGAGGAAATACCCAGAAGAATGGCATGAAAAAAAAAGGAAGGGCAGGAAGACTGGAGAGTCAAAAATAATGGGAAGAAAGAAGCAATAGCCAGCAACTGCCTCTGCCCAGAAGGGTTGGTTTTGATCCTGGAGTGCTACAGCAGATTGACTGAACAGCAGCCAGTGGATCTGATCTGATGAAAGATCAGTCTCACAGTTCCACTGGCAAAAAAAAAAAAAAAAAAAAAAAAAAAATTAAAAAAAAGGGGGGGGGGGGGGGGGGTTTGGTGTTTTGGAAAAGAGATTGTC
>CM021697.1:197293137-197303782 GCA_011074415.1 Stictonetta naevosa | reverse complement strand
GGGGGGGCAAGGGCTTTCTTCTATTGGAAAGAGAGATTGTCTGTTATCTGAGCTGCATGCCGTGATTTTGGCAGGATTCTTTGAATGCAGACTGGCTCTGGAAAATGTCTTGAGCTGATGTCCTCAGCCACCACCCTTCAGACCCTCTGCACAGGAAACTCAGCATCACTCTAGGAAATATTCTATGATTAACCTTGGGTGAGCAATACTTGACTGCAGTTAGCAGGTGAAGACACGAGCCTGGAGCACCTATTTTGTCCCTGCAGTGACAGTGTTGGTGTGCAGCAGGTTTTTTTCAGTAGGGTCCTTTTTGGCTCAGCAGACCACGTGTGTTGAGTGTGTGCCACATGCTCAAATGCCTGCACACTCTTTGGTTGCTAAAATCTAACCCTGAGAGCCTGTCCCAGTCTTTACTGGTACCCAAAGCTAGGCATGGCCAATTTGGAGAGGGGGGCTGCCTGAAAACAGGTGGGTTTTGTTGCTGTCCTTCATCAGACCCAAACATGAAGACCTCAGGAGCCAGTGCAAATACCCCTCTTGACTTCAATAATCTTGACTTTAATAATCTTGAGCTTCAGCCCGGGCATCTAACGGGCAGTGTACATGTCAGAGGAAGGACAGATGCACCAACTACTACATGGATTTTGATGTGCAGATGCAAATTGGCTCTGCAGAGCCTTTTGGCTGGATAGATGTCACGTCAGCTGTGAGACAGAAAGTAGACCAGCTAAGAGCACAGCTGAGATGGAACCAAACTCTAAATCTCTAAGTCCCACCGGACATAGCAACTTGGATTTGGCTGTATGTTCCTAAAGCTATGTGCTTGCTAGGTAGCTAGAAGTTTGGGTTCAACCATATCTCCTTGCATGAGACTCTAAGGTAAGAGCTCCTGAGAAGACGTGGACCTAGACCAGGATGTTCTATACGTGTATGGGTTACATTAAACACCCTTTCATGAACATTCCCTCATTTTCTAATTCACCATGGAGAGAAGACGAGACTCTTTATTTCACCAGTCCATCCTGCTCCATGAGCAGCACTGGGGAAGAAGCACCACTGTCCTCCACAGCTACCTAGTGACTATCCGTCCCTCTTTGTCTGATTATCGACCCAGTTCAAATGAGCTGGATGTCACCCACATTCCCACTCATCCTCTGGCCGTGTTTGAAGCTAGACTTCCTCGCTTAATTTCTGTGAGCCAAATTGTTTGCACTGAACTGGCAAAGGATGAATCCCAGAGATCATGCTTTGTTTTGACATCTGTGTTAGCAGCGTGGTGGTGTTTTGGTTTAGCACTCCGTGTCTGCAGATTTCAAGCTGCCTGTGTCTTCTCATCATTCTTCCATTTGGTTTTTGCTGGCCACCAGAGACACATTAAAAGACCCGGAGCTTTGTGGTCCAGGTTGCCAACATTTGCACCTTGTCATTACCAAGCTGATGATAGGTCATGCTCAGCAGCGGACACCGAATCCCCAGCATGAACACACATGAAACAAAGTCTACCATTGCCAATGCTATGGAATTGCTTGAGTGACATGGCACCTTTCTGCAGGAATCATCTGCACCACGGCTTCTCTTTGACCCTTCAGGGCTCCCATGCTTGCCATGAGATGCCAGAGCATCAGCCAACAGGGTCTCGTGTTGTGAAGGTTTATCAAAATTACGGCAGGTTGATTAGCCTTCGTCGGAGTCCTTCTGCAGCTGCTGGAGGAGAGGAGCAAAGAAAAAATAATAAAAGCAAGTAAAATTCCAAAATAATAATAATAATAATAAATTAAAGCTAAGTGACTGACTTCTCAAATCGACTTACAACACAAAAATTAATCTCGCCTACCGTAGACATCTGCATGATAGAGGCCTCCATCGGAGCCACTCACCCCAGGCTCCCTTTATAGCCAGTGAAGAGAAACAGAGCATGGTTCTGACCTAATAGAAATGTCTACATGAGGCTGAGATGAATTGCGCCTCAGAAGTGCCTGTTTTCCTCTCTTGACTCTCACGTCTGGGGAGTGCAGGGTATGCAGCTCAGATGGAGATGTCTGCAGGCGCGGGGCTGGGAAGCCAAGTAAGATGGATTTCACCACGATGAATTCCCCCAGGGTGACAGTGAACGCGTCTGCTGGCAAAACATGCCAGATCCTAGCTCTAATATATTAGGAGTTAAGAGCATTCTTTGCAGTGAAAGGAAAAAACACGGAGCAGGGAGGGGGCAGCACGCGGTAAAACAAACTCGGAGGCAAAAGGGAGGTAAATAGTGTAACAGAGCTGAAAACCTGAAAGTACTTTGTGTTAACCCAGTCTGACCTTCCCTGGGACTCTGGCTGGAGAACTAGCACTCCCCCCAGCTCATGGTATGTAAAAGCCAGGACAGACAACGAACTGGAGGAAGGAGATGCCTTAAAGGAAATATTCTGGTCGCTGCAGTGTCTTGCGGTAACTCACTAACACGGTGCATTGCCAATTGCATTTTCGAAGTACAGAACTCTTCCAATTTGCAGCTCCCCCTGGACTTTTTTAATCAGCTAATTTCTCCCAGGGCTACCCAGACAGGCCGGAGTTCAGGCAGGATTCCCATTAGAAATAGGAAAGACCTGTCTGATCACTGAGTTTATCCAGCTGTGCAGTTTGCAGTGAGTAATGACCACTGGAGCTGTAGCAAATTGTGGGGGCAGTGGGGCAAGGGAGGGAAGTGACTGCTATGAATCATCGCAGGGTCATTCTTAGCTTGCTGGCTACAGAGACTCAACACATTATTATTATTATTATTATTATTATTATTATTATTACATTGACGAGGTTTGTCTATATGTGCTTACACTTGTATTACATGTTTATGGCAGATCCCCCGATGTGTTTTTTCCTTCGCATAACAAACAAACAGAGGTGTTTTGGAGGAAGAGGACACTTTCTTGGGACCAGGGAAGGAACAACCCTTTTTTAGGATAATTGCACTGTACCTAGGAGTAAATCACACTCATTTCAACTTTATAGGGAGTCTGTGAGCTCTTGGCTTCCTCTGGAGTCAGTGTGCGAAGAGGAGCATCCCAGGACCACTCATCCCAGCCAGGGCATGAATGTCCTTCTGGAAGGGTCTCCCTTCCCAGTGACTCCAGAAAAAGCCTCGAGCTGCTGTCTGCCTGCTTCAAGCATCTCAGTAAAGCAGGATGAATCCCATGCAAGAAGTTCTGGTTCATTTTAAAGCTGTCTCACTGTGTATGTGTGCTCAAGGTCCTGCATGGAGTAAGCATCAAAAGGTCTGCATGGAGTAATCATCACCTGGTCCTCTGACTGTCTGCATCCCTCTGTTGTCCTGCAGAACAAGGATAATAGGGTCCTTCATATCCTGGAAGGTCTTGAGGCTGCATTTCAATGAACATGATGAACTGTCATGAGCTGTCACCACCATGGAAAAAGGAAGCTCAGCATCACCTCACCGCCTCATTTCTGCTGCCCCAGAACAAGCAATTCCGAGCGTCGCACCACGTCAGGCAACCAAACAGGACTGAAATGGAAACTTCTCTTCCTGAGCTGTTTTGCAGGAATTTCATTCCCTGCAACTACACAAATGGTTGTGCAGGCTCTAGGGAACCGGAGGGGAGGGGAAGGGGGAAAGCATCCGTGGCAGGAGGAATGCAGGACTGTTGCTCTCCAGCATGGCACTGGTATAATGTGTTTGCTGAATGGCTGAGGTGCTTCTCCACTATCTAAGTTCACTATGAAAACCAGGTACATATATATATAAGAATATATATATATGTCTCAATTACTCCTTCTTCACTGTTTGAAATTTCAGAGCTTATGCTTGTGGTCTCAGTAAATCAGCCTACAAGTAACTGCAGAAAACAGCTTGGAAACTGAATATAAATGAAAGTGAAAGCAACAGGAAACCAGGCAGTGTAAAACTGGCGGTGATCAGCCTGCATTTCCCTTGTGAGTTGATAAATGCAAAACAAGCACTGCAAAGGGACACAGAGAATATTCCACTTTAAGCATGTATTGTATTTTCTGTGCTATAGTCAATGGTCTAAGAGAAATCTACTTTAAAGATATTTTTGTCATAAGCTCTTTGAAACATTTCTAAACTCTGCTAAATTAAAGTCTAAAATCTGCTAATGAAAAAGCATTCCAGGTGCAAAGAGGAGCTGGCAAAGCTGAGTACAGAAACAGTCAAATGCCTTGGAACAAATGCATCTGGTATAGATGGGAACAGGATCCTAAAATCAAATAATAGGCTTATGTCACTTCTGTTGTCATGTTGTAATTAAAGAATGAAATGTTCTGCACAGAGGGGGTTGTTTTGTCCCTGCTAATAGCCTGTGAGTGCTGTCAGGGCTGGTTCTCACGTGTCGTGTTTCTGAACTGCAGGGCACAGCTAAGGCTGCAGAGTGGAAATTGGTGGTCCTGGCTTGTTGCTTGCAATTAATCCCTCACCGTACTTTGGCTCTCCTGGTACTTGTGTGGTCTGTTCACATGTTGTTTAAAAGACAAATGATACAACATCAGTGGGACAGACCCTCAGCTAGCATCAAGCGGCCTGTCTCTACCAACCTTGCATTGCCCCGATTCCAACTAAGCTACTTAAAAGGGTCAACACCAATTTAGTTGTTAACTTCTTGAACTTTTTTTTTGGCAGTAGGCTTCCGCACCAAATTAAATAATTTGGGTCCATCAAGTACACTCCAAAGGATTTTTGGTTGTTTGTTTATTTGCTATTGTTTTCCTCCCATAGCAAACATGATAGGAACAGACCATGTAAAAGGAAGAAACTGCTATTGGACTTGAATGGAGCTGAAGGAAGGGATGGTATTTCAAACAAAGATGGAAAAAAATCATCCTTGAAGAACAAGCCCAGCTGCCAGAGAATTTAATGGATTTCCCCTCTCGAACAAAAGGATTTACTTCAATGACATTCCTCCAGCCCTGATTTGTGTCAGCAAAGTTCCATGTGAAGTGCATTTGACAGAGGGTATTTTGATGGGAAACCTCCCCCCAAACACCTCTCCTCGGGCATTAGAACCCGAGAAAAGAGGAACATAAAAAACCACTGGGATGGATTCTCTAACAGCAGCTTTATGTGGCTCTGGAGGAAGGGATCAGCTATGGAAGACCAAGTGTGTGTTGAGACCGCACAAGACAAAAACAAGGCAAAAAAAAAAAAAGAGAAAAGAAACTTGAACAGGCAAATGTTCTCCAGGGAGCATTTCAGTTTTCACCAGCCAGCCTTCTCTGACATTTTAATTCCTAGGGGACAAGTTGGAAGTAGGCTCAGGGCCATGCATTTCCACGCTGAACTTGGTTGCTCCTCTCGTTTGTTGTTTGGAGCAAGAGGAAATCAACAGCAAATCAGTTGCAAAAATAGCAAGTCATCAGTAATTTCATAAAGGGCAGAGGTCTGCTAGCTGGAGGGAAAACTCTGAGCACAAGCCTCAGCCAGGTGGTGTCAGTTGCAGGTAGCCTCCCAGCACCCTCTTGCTGTCCTTCAATCAGCACCTCTGGCCATCACCTGTAAGATGAGACCCCATTGCAGCAACCCTGCAAGGCAAATGTCACTTTGGCAAGCGCCGAATTTGCAAATAAGACAAAGGAAAGTCCAAAGCCGAGTGGAATATTGTCAGGGTTCAGTAAATAAATCAAACGTTAATACAGACAGGTGATGTACCCTTCTCCTCACATAGGAGTAACTTGGGTCTCCGATTCCCTGCAAGAACATCTGACTGAAAACTCCTCCTTCCAAAAAAACATTCCCTCAATATCTGCATTGACTGCCAGCTTCCTATTGAACCAACAATTTCTAAACCAGGCCTTTAACCCTCGTCTCTATCAGCACCCTACAGAAGCAATTCAATAACGTGTGATGTCCATGGGCACTGAGGCATCCTCTGCTCTGCATGTAATGCAGACCCTTGCCACTTGCAGGTCTGGCTTAGAAGCACGCAGGCAAGCACAAGGTTTGAGATGACCGAAGACTCTGTAGACCCAGATGATGGGCTGTCAGGAAACTCCTAGCATCTCAACAGCTGCTGCCAAGGGACCAGAGCCTAGGAATTCAGCTGGGCAAGACAGCAAGATGTTCAGGTGGGTTACCTCTGAGATGGAATATATCTGGTGTACTTCAGTAATTCGTATCCTGATGCCTGCTTGAAAACTCAAATGCATGAATTTCCCTGCAGAAATCAAGGTGTGAGGTCACACACGTGTTCCAAGGGATTTCTGTATCAAAATAAAACCTATGACAGTGTGAGATGTTAATGAGGTGATATCTATACTGGGGAGACACAAATAGAGGAAGAAAGGCAAAGCTGAAGTGCCAGATAAGTAGCCCTAAAAAAAACTTGCCATATTCACCTTAAAGAAATTAAGCTACTGATGCATCACCCCAGTTTTCCCCTCTACTTTCTACAGGAGTTTCTAGAGTTCTGCAGCAATGTCCTTCAGGCTGTTGTCCATTTTGTATGGTGTCTGTGTCAGTGCTAGAAGTGCTGCTGTTGTCACAGTGAGATAAGGAAACGCAGGAGCCAGACTGCTTGAGGATCAAGCAGATGAGAAGCAGGAATGGGGAAAGGTGAGGAGGAAATGTATTTTGCATGTGAAGTCAGGTAACTGGCTTCCATCTAAGAGAAAAACAGGGACAAGACATGATTATGGATCTACAGGGAAAAGGAAGGAAAGGAGCAGAAGACCGGAGCATCACCAACAAATAAAAGCTACTGGCTGTGAGCTGAGATAATGTCATCTGGGGAAATTCAGTTATGATCAGCATCTGCTTTGTATTCAGTTTCACTTTCACCAGTGCCTTCAGTGGAGATGGTTCGAAAAGTTGTCTTTCCAGCCATAAGTGTGTGTGGGTGTCAGCCAGGTGGACGAGGCCAGATGCAAGACTCAGATTTACAAGCAGTTCCCATTGCCTTGCAAGGGAGGACAGCTGGGAGGGAGGTGCGAGCATGCTGGTTTGGCCCGAGAATAGATGCAGCATGTTCTGATCTGCTAAACCACTGTGCTAGGAGTCAGGAACTCCTTCTAGCTTTGGCAATTCCCTGTCCAGCCATGGATGTGTCAATGAAGCAAAAATGTTCAAAGCTGACAGCTTAAGATGTAGTCCCACAAATATGGCATGGCTCAAACTTCAAAAGAAGTGAGTAATCAGCAGGTTTCATTTGTTTTGGCACCTTTGTAATGAAACAATGTAGGAACCAAGTGCCCAAGAGCATTTCCAATATATATATATTTTTTTAAGTTTTCTTTACCTTTTCTGCCTCAGCATCCTCCCTAGTAAAAAAGGATTAAGCTTGACTCTCTCGTGGGATCACAGTGAGGAGCGAGATCACAAGAAAGGGACAGGTCACATTTTTGGCTTAGATTTAAGAACCAAAAAGGAAGCCTAGTTCAGGCAGTGAACTGTGAGATAAATCTCATGACTGCAAAGAGAAGAAGCCCTGTCTTGAGTAATGTAAGTCGCGGTGAGAGTGACCTCCCTTTGGGGTGTCCCAGCTGGCATGGTGGCAATGGAGTTGCATTACTGCAGCACCCGTTTGTGATGTAAAGCATATGACAAGTTACTGCATCTCATTCTGCAGCAGGGGCAGGTGAAGAGCAACACAAAACGAGAAAGGCAATTTCTTTTGCTGTCTCCTTTTTATGGCATAGCTAAAGCAAGAGACTTTGCAAGGCATTTTAGAAAGGTGTAGTTTGGTATGGAGGAGATAATTCTGAAATATCGGTGGCCACCATCTTACCTGACAATATGATCTTTTGCCCATTTTTACAATTTGCCTGATGTCATACCAAAAGGCAGAGAAGCTCCCTCAAATGCACAGTGGTTTTCTCTTGGGTGGGAAGAAAACAGTGATCTCCAGACTTCAAAACAACCAAGTTTTAAGGCAGATCTAGAGCTGGGTCAAAAATAAAGTGATGGGGCCATACGTCTTAACAAGCCACACCAGACTCTTAGGTCTCGACACATAGGGCTTTTGGAATCGTTTCACAGTTTCTAAGTCTAACCTATGGCTTTTGCTTTAGCAAGAGACATTTCCAAGAGCTGAAGAAGCAGCACTTTGGCTGTCTGTCAGCTTGAAAAGCCCTGCGTTTTGTCTGCCTTTGGCTGGAGGGAGAAAACGAAGGCATAACAAGACAGTAGCTGCACTGCTTCCACTGGGGCTGCTGAGCCCCAGCCAGCCTGACAAAATGCTGCAGAGGTTCCTCCATTGATCGTGTCTGGCTTTCCTTGCTGAGCGATGGAGACAAAGTGGTTTTCTCTCTGAATTTTGCCTCTCCAGAAAGTCATTTGCAAGCAGGTCAGGGATTAGTGAGAAATCCCCTTGCAGATGAATGACTGAAGAACAACCACATTAACCGAAGTCCCTTCTTCATTTCAAGGACTGAGCTGTTCGGTGGTGGGTCACCTACCATAGAACAAAATGTTCAACCTGCTTCTAGCTCTTCACGTATTTATGAGATGGCATTTGATGGGAGGGTGAGATGTGATGCCTGCAAAAAAAGCATCCACTGGTATGTGCAACAGAAACCATAACTGATAGACGTGTCTGTCTTTAAACCACTTAAGAATGAAGAACATCAAGGTGAAAATAGTCGCTGCTTCTGGCTCACCGTCTCAACAATGGATTGTTCACGACAGCTTCCTTTTGGCAGGAAGGAGAGTTGTACTCTTCTCATGCTAGAAATCCTGGTTGTGTGTAGTGGGAGAAAGGCTATACTACATCCCCTTCAGTCTCATGATGTGTGGCAGAGAGCTGAGAGGAAACCCTGGGGGCTATCTCCCTTTCTTGGGGAGAAAATTACCTTCTTGGGGAGAAGGTTCCTTTCTGTTTTGTGTTTTTAAATACTAAAATTCATAGGTAACCCGTATTTCTGTCCACTGTGTGAGACAGAAATGTACTTCCAGGTCATCGTTTGTGAAACGTGGTGGGACTTCTTGGGTCTTCTTGGACATAGCTAGGAAATAAAGTTTCTCTGGACAGGGACCCTCTAGGCAGTGCAGCACATGGCCCCAAATCAGTGTCACCATTCTTCATGCAGCCAATGTCTGCAGTGGTCTATACAAGGGCTGGATACCTTTGGGTTCAGCATTTTTGTGATTGCAACCTCCATCAGAGAGCAGAGTGTTGAGTGTTTGGGTACCCTTGGGGGAAGGGAGGACAGGGCCTTGTCTGAATGTCTGCTGTTACTTTCACCACCCAGAGAAAGCTCTGGGTTATGGAAGGGAGAAGTCCAAGTCTCACTCGAATCCCAAGAGAGAGAACTTGGCAGCCTCTTCCCTCAGTCCTTTCCCAGATGTTTGTCATCATCACAGAGACACCATCCTGATCTGGCAGCTCTTCCTCAGGGAAATCCTTGTGGCCTTCCATAAGTGGGGCTGAAGGATCTGAAGTGGTGTAGGGTAAGGCTCAAAATGGTTTGGGGGGAAGTAGTATGGGTCAGAAAAGCACTGAGAACTCCCGCATATTTACCTGAACCTTTCTGTGCTGAGTAATGAATGCGGGACTCCTGGAGACCACTGATTGCATGGCTCGTCTAGGGTGAATTTTTGTAGGCTTTGGGGTCAATAAGCAAAGGCCACAAAAACAGGCTGCCAACTGGAACAATGTCCCCAGCCTGACAAACTGCTCATCCTGCTGCCAGATAGTCTTGGGAAAAAAATGGTGGGACAGAGATAACCAGAACTCTGCAGGTGAGATTTCCTCCCCACTGCATGAAGCTTGATGTGTTCAGTTCTGGCATAAAGGGGGCAGGAGGTGCTCCCCGGATGGGCACAAACAGGTCAAATTCTGGGATCTTAGAGACTGTATAGGAGAACCCTATGTGCTGAACAAGGAGATGGTCAGAAGATGACAGAGCTGGCTGGGAGCTGGGTTCAACACCTGGGATCACGACCAGTAAGAGGCCTGGATGTCATGCATAAGTCATAAGCATTTAAGCCACATTGAGGAAAACATTAAGGCACGTGCTCTCATCTTTCCTTGGTTAGGGATATGCTCTAAGTGTAGGTTTACATACATTCCTGTCTCAAAGTGGTGTGTTAAGTACTATCTGTTGGTAGACATGAGCAGGGAACATAGTTAATGCCAGAATGCATTTGACCTTTCCTTTTTATTTCCTCTGCAATTTTATTCCTCTTTTTTTCATGAAATTCCACTCTGCTTTGCTCTTTGAGATCAGATCCACCCAGGTCAACTGAACAGCAACCATCAAGATGACAGCTGCTGAAACCATCCATCCCAAATGGGGTTGCCTAGCCCAAATGTACATGCACTAGCCAGCGTAAAGCCACCGTAGTCCATCAGGGAGACTTAGTAATATAACAAGGGGAAGGAATGAAATCACCCCCTCATCCTTCAGGGTTTCCAAGTAAACAGCAAGAACAAAGATTTTATTATTATTATTATTATTATATATATATATATTAATGATTTTTAACCCTTACGGCAACAATTCAAAAAACAGAGAATTAAAAAAAAAAAAAAAGCTCCCAAACCAACAACAACTAAACTTACCGGTTTCAAGGTGGGTTAACAACGTGCAAAGCACATGCCAGAACATGTGTTATTAGCAATAAAAAAGTCCTTTATTTGTCTCTCTGGGGAATTTCTTTCACACTCACTTTTTTTAAAACTATCTTTATTTGTTTCCC